>NNCF01127818.1:198695-211958 GCA_002313205.1 Laupala kohalensis
GTTTAAAAAAATTAATATTCATTAATAAAACAAATTTTTTACATGTGCATACGCAAAACAAAATTATAAATCTAATGGTGGTAACTGTGCTTTTCAGCGATTTTTTTGTACTAACTACAGCTATTAGAAGTCAGAGGTCTAAAATAAAAAAATCCGATAGTAGGTTGAAGAGCAGGCCTCGTGGCCTGAACCTCGCCAAAAGGCATTACATTAAATAAATAATATTAAGAGTCTAGTTGGTGACTAATATGTAGAAATCTTCGAGCGGTCGATATAATTCTTATTCATTGTGGCGGTTCTGAGTTTTGAGAGATTCATAAGCTACTCACCACTGGACTCTTGTACAATATTCTATATATAACACCTTCATTTGCTTTGAATGACTGATGAGCATCTTAAGAGATGTAAGATGAAGAGAACGTGGCTGTGTATGAGGGTTTCTGTAAGGGTGACTGGAATGACGAGATAGTGGGTGTGTAAGCGCTGAGATAATGGTGTCAGCTGGGACGGATGACTACATCTCTCACGACACTGGACTCCAGCGGTGCGACCCGGAGAGATGCAGACCGTGAAGATGTCAGTTTGGCTCCTGTTCCCAACATTTCCATTTCTCTGGTTTTCCTTCGGGTGAGAGGAGAATGGGTGTAAAGGTGGGAATGTCATGAATATTTTTGGTATTATTTATCTCGAATTCTTGATAATTTTGATTGATACGATTTCGTTTCGTAATAACAAATAAATAACGGAACGTATTTGACAAGTCATTTCCTTAAGAAATATCCCATACTGCCTTTGTTCCCTTTATTGGAAGTGATGGGATGGTCTCTTGCTTGTTTCCGGGTATTAAATTAGTTTATTGACCTCCACGTGATCATATGCAGTTCGTAACTACTTTTTGCCAATAAAAATTATTGATTGATTGATTAATTAATTAAAGATACAATGAGTTGCTGCGATCCATTTCATGTTGTTTTTCAGATGTTGATCAAAATGGGATTTACATTCGAAATAGAATTTTAAGGAGTGTTCATTACGAACTCGAGAAAGAAGATTTGAGTGGAAATACATCGAAGAATTTCAAAGTAATTGAAAGCACTATACATTTAAGCATCATTTTGGTAATAGAAAATTATCTTAAGGTAGTTCTCCTGACGGAGAATTAAATCTTTAAAAGTCTAAAAATTGGATAAATCGATGCAGATATATGTGCTACGATTGAATTTAACTTTTAAATCACACTTTATAGAACATTTAATTAACATAGACTTTTTAATATTTGGAATTTTGGTTTATGAAAAGACACTTTATTTTCAAATATAACTACTTTTCGAAACTTTCAAATACCGTACAAATTTTTGTGAGAAAAAAGCTATACTAATTTTTAAAATACTATTATAGAGATCATCGGATATTCTGGAGATATGTTTAAATTTTTCTCCGCCACTGATAACTATACCACGGGCATACAGGATAATGGCAGATCACGCAGCTCACGATCCGAGACAAGCGAGATCTTTATAAATGTTTTCTATTGCAAACTAGATTGTCGTTACGAGTTACTGTTATTCATAAAACCAACAAAGTAACTTAAATATAACGAAGATATTCTCATGATTTGAGTAACATTACCGGGCAGACCCCCACCTCAAAAGCTTGGCATATCTTCATTAAGAAACTCGACATATCTTCATTCCAACTAAAAATTCTCGCACCGCTTCCAAAAGACAGGTATACAGTTATAAGTCGATACATCTCTTTCGTGTTTCAATTTTTTGTGACACTCAATTTTTCAATTGTTGCAAAAAAAATTGACCATCGATCTTAGCTAGGATTAAATTTGTTGTAAAAAAAGAGGAATTGATCATCAAATACGTATTCATCAAGAGACTATCCAGTTATATCCCCGCATATTACTGAATAAGTTAAAAATTAAATTGAAGTGACATTGTAACCGTACTCATTAAGACGAAACACAATTTGACGATGGCTTGAAATTGATTTGAATTTTCAGATCTTCGATATACTTTCTAAATGGTTATGATGTGTTTAATTTGTGTTTTAATTATAGATTTGATGAACTACTACTGATATTACTAAAATTAGTGGGAGCGGTACCATATTTTGACGAATATTTGACACGGTCCGTGTTCTTTACTGCAACATGGCCCCACCGGTGGCGCAGGTGGTAGTGTTGTTGCTACTCACCAAGTCATCCCAGGTTCGATTCGCGATGGGACCAGAAAATTTGTAGCTTTTCACATTAATGTCCCAGTTCATGTAGCTGTGACTACTGAAAAGTCAACCTTCCTTCCTCAATCCAGCTCCTCCTAGTATCAATAACTTTAATTATTACTAACTACTTCTACTAACCCCTCCACGTGGGCCAAGTTGTTGGTAAACACAGTTAACCGGTCCACCTACTAACAGTGACCGACCACCCAACTCCTATCGTTCCATGTAGATAAGCTTCAATAGCTACATTTCCCATTTACAAATACAACAATACTGCAGCATCTTAAGAACAATGTATATCATATTAATCTCCATTATTTTCGGAGTAGTTCTTCACACATGACCACGAAAGAGTTTAATCTTTTCTTTAGGTAACTGATACGTGAGAGCTGATCATTACAAGTAATTAACATTTTTAGTGAGTAAACCGTGCAAACAAAGAATTGTGAAAATTTCTATTTTGAACCAATGTTATTATTACTTCTAAGTTTAACTTTACGTAATTTCAAGTTTCATTATGATGTTGCAGAATAATTTAACTACACAAAACAATGTTACATTTTTGGAGCGAACGACAACGATCCTAGACGTAGAAATCTGTTTATTATCGAATTTAGATACTATTTCAACATGCCTGGACAGGGTACAATGACTTAATTACGACTGAAAAGAGATTGTTGATCGGGGAATGTGTGAGAAGAATGTGTTCGGTGAAAGATAAGATTAAGAATGGGATATGTATAAATTATGTCACGTGATCTTGTGGATTTTTCACACACACCCCCGGACCCCGTGTCACACTTCGTTACGTTATACCAAACTCTTCCTTTATGTGGCGTCACAAAACGATCTACCCCCTCCTATCATAAAGAATGAAAAACAGTAATGGATAAATATAATCATTTATTTTCTAAATACACATTTAAGATAAACTTACAATTTTATGTTATGTGTCGCGCGGAGAAAACGGTGCGTAAAGGATTATAAGACTTTTGTTTCCATTGTAGGAAAACTTGTTTCAATTGAGCCAATTTTCGACATTTGTGACATACCAAATGCAACGTCACTCTTTCTTAAATACCCCCAGCCCCCCTCTTCATGAAACGTCACGTTTCGTCAACTCCCCCTTCCCCCAAGACAGTGACGTAATTTTTTAGCTATCCCACTGAAGTTGAATGGGTTGGAAAGTAGATTGCACCCACCTCCCGATATGGGGAAGGGCATACTACAAAAAAGCGTGGCAAGGAGGCCATGAGAGAGACGACTCGAGTAAAAACGGTCATTGGGGAAAATTAGAAAAGGCTATAATTTTTCTTTTGGCATGGTATCAAGGCAACATGGATTGCAGGTTCAAAGTGGCAGATACTTTTGATGTTCCACCGAGATTAGTTTGGCAGTTCTTGCGTCAATAAAAACAACTCAACAAAGTTGAAGAGAAAACAATATTTATTAATGAAAGAATGGTCATCGAGGGACATATGCATATTTTGAAATTAATCTTCTGTTATCATGCTTTACTAAATCATAGCATCGGATATGCGCCTTTGTTAAGTCGTAGCGTGAAAATTGGCGCTGTTGTATTCATTACGATCGTGCGAACGTATTCATGAAATGTTTCTAAACCAATGGGCATAAGCGATCGCGTCACTTTTACCGATATTCGAAAACAAAAGACTGGTTGCATTGAAGCTATTTCAATAATTTACTCCGAAAACCTGAGTTCAATATAAATCGTTAGACACACCATCATTTCTGGGAACTTAAGAGAAATTGATTTGTACTTGCAATGCTTTGTGAAATATTTCAAATATTGAATACCTTTAAATATAATTTTCAGTAAAAACATAATGACGAAATTTTAAGTGTGATTTACTAATTACAAAATCAATAAATGTGAAAATTTCATATTTTTTGTTTCAGTCCCATTTGAGATGTGCCAAAATTGAGAATAGCAAAGTTTCCTAATGACCGCTGTTCCTTTGTGCCTCAATCTATCAATATCCCACAACTTCGGGATCTAATCGAACTTCAAACTTCATCAAAAGCTTCTTTCAAACCACTTGGTATAATGTTAGGGGGCAAATTCACATAGCCCTTCCTTTAGCTTATTCCTGTTAGTATAATAATTCCACAAGTAAAAGTTCGAAGTTCTTATCACAAATGGGAAAATTTCCTCTCCCCCCCAAAATCATCCATCAAAAATATTTTCGTGAAAACTATTTTAGCCATTTCTTGAGTTATTAAATCATGTGTCTATGCATCATACATTTATTGTGGATGTCTTTGACATCAGTATAAATCCCCGATTTCATATTTGGTTACTATCCTATGATGAGTGTAACCACTAGTCTGGAAGAAGATCCAAAATAAAATTTTGTTCACTCACCATTATCAATTTAAAAAAAGTTATTTAGTTTTTTGATGTGAGATACGTGACTAGATTTTATCGAAATCTACTAAAAATCCAAGAAGAATGATAAACTTGGAACCATTTTAACACAAAGAGGCTTCCTCTCGTCGACACGACACTTTAGGTCTCCTAAAGGGGAAATGCAGCTGTGTATACTCGAGCTCGGCTCAAGTACGTCCAATTTTATCTAAGTCAGTTAAGTAATAAGGCTGTAGTCTCAGTATCACACACAAGCAACCTCACTCCCGCGGGTCCAAGAAAGTTTTGTGTTTAAAACCTTCGGTAAAGATAGTCCATACTTCAAAGGTCATCAGACGCGTCAAGAAAAACATAGAATGGAGTATTACAGGGTAGGTAAAATAAAACCTGCCTGGACTATATTTATGAAACTGACCCGGAATTAACTCTTCTTAATAATTAACGTTGATAGATCGAGCTCAGCGCTGAATCGAATTGTGAGACACGCGTAGCATCTCTGCTTGAGGGTTAGCGGAAATAGCGTTTTCAACGTTCTGCTGTAGCTCTTGTGAGGATTATTTGAGTTTACCTGAACCATCAATTAGCCCCATAGGTGCAAATCACTGGGAAAGAGATCAGGTGATCGTATTTTACTGCCTCTGCTGATTGTTCTCTCTTTACCGAACACTACATTCACTTGTGACAAGGTACAGACGTCAGTGGCCATTTCCAGTATTTTCTGTAAATGGCAGTTCTCTTGTTCATTAACAAGTTGTGGGGCCATCTTTGTCATTAACAATTGCTATTAAAGAAATGTTTGCGGAGCAATCATTTAACGCGAGCAATTTACGTAAACGAAGATGTGGATTCTCAGATAAATTTCATAATATCTTCATAATAATAAATTCATAATAAATTTCATAATTTCATAATCTCAGATAAATTTCAACGATTATTTGAATAATCATATATCATACTAAGAAATTAATATTAATAAACTACACTGACATCCATTTACTTTAAGATTCTTAGGGAAGTGAATCATGACATTAGGGTCAATGCCCCTATATGTTTCCTGACACGCATGTCTCTTCCACGCTGTGTGTCGTGACCGAGAGAGGCGCGGTCGGCAAAGCAGTTTACACTGTACTATGGGACTTGCGGTATATGTATTATTCATATGACCTTTCTATAAAAACATCTGCTAAATGCTCATCTCCATGTCGTTTTGTTCTTTTGACGTGACCAGTTGAGAAAAATACTTGCTTGATAATAACATAAAATTACAGCCAATTTGGTCCAATAATTTCGGAGATCTTATAAAACTTAAGTCGAAATTGGAATTGATAACAAAGTTAATTAGAATTAAATGTATTATATGGCAAACAAGAAGTAAAAAGTAATAAAAGATATTCAGTATAATGAAATTAAGTCATTCATAAAACGCATACATAAATTCATCGCATAATGCTTTTCGTTAATTTTTTACCTAATATGAGAAAAAAAAGGAATTGTTTATTTAAACAGTGTTTTACATTTTTTTGTGATTTTTAAGCGATACTTTTGATCAAGCTCGTTTCCCCTTAAACATAAAGAAAAGTTATCATGACGGAATTTTCAACCTGAAAACACATTTCTCAAATTACACAATTGCAACAGTTTTTTTAGATAAGATCAGAAATAAAAAGAAATCACGTATCTGCCAACGTTTCTGAAGAAAAAAACATTTCCTGAACAATTGCTGAATTTATCTCCATCTTCAGAGTCAAACCATATCCAAACCATCATACGTGGGCTCCGTGAAATCATTTTAGTCTCTTTCCATGAAGACATAGAATTATGACGGTGTTTTGAGAAACATTAAATAATTTACATATAGCAAATTAACTTTAAATTATATAACATATGATTTATATGTAAATTACACAATGTAATAGTAATGTCATTTTATAAATCATTTGTTTACTTGTTAAGCAACTCTATTAAATGTTAACTTCACTATTGCTTGCATGTACTTTACTATCTTTCATTAAAATTATAAAAATTCTAAACAACAAGTCGCACAACCTGCCTTTTCTGAAATTCCGTCATCAGAGTTTCTAAATAATTTTTATTAAAAAAAGACAGAAACGGCGAATGACCAAGTGCAGTTAATTCGATTCCGTAAGAAAACTGGAGAAAAACCCGGATTACATTACAGATGTAATGTACACCCGTACAGAGATTGGATATAGATCATAAAACACACAGAATTATGAAAAGTGGCCCCGAATATATTCGTCGAAATCTCCCGGTGAATTTTTTTTATTACTACAGAACATTTTTCTGGAGAAAGAAATAAAACTAAATGAAAAAAAAAAACTTATCAATCTTCTCCTGTGATTGTAATTATCCAAAGTTGTAAATGAAGCACTTGATCTTGGTGGGTCATCTCAATATCTCAACATTATTAAGTGGAACCGGGTGAGTCCACGGCCTGAGATAACTTGTGGGATTAGATCTCCCAAGGGAAAAGTCGAGAGGCAGTTTAAGAGCTTCTCCTTTCCTGTAATACGAGCGTTCCAACTTACTTGGGTGGCGATTTCTGAATTTAACCAGATCGATGAACCGATGGAACCACTGAACACTCTTCACCGCTGAAGAGATATACAGAAGTGATAGTCACTAATATATCCTAACTTACTTCATGATGTGTTAATTAAGTTTGATAAAAGATATAACATACAATTGATAAAAGATATAACATACCCATACTAATATATAAATGCGTAACGCGAAAGCGTGTCTGTCGATTTTGCAACCTCATCCAAGACTAAATCACTCATGCGATCGTGATGAAATTTAGCAAGGAGATAGACAATGTTCATCCTGAACATCTAAACTAACCTTTATTTTGAAAATGTGTGATATGAGAGATAAAAATTGTTTTTGACAATAAATGTCGATAAAATCGGGGAAAATGTGAGTTATATATCTAATAATAATAATAAATTTATTGTCAAAAAACAGTACAGACTGCGTATGACCACGTGGAGGACAATAAACTAATTGACTCTCCTGAAGCAAGCAAGGGACCATCCCATCAATTCCGATCAAGGGCCCTAAGGCAGAGGCGGATTAAAAAATTTCAGCAAAAGTTCCAAGATAAGATAAAAAGTTAGCTGCGAGTTATAATACTAATA
This sequence comes from Laupala kohalensis, assembly GCA_002313205.1. Lineage (NCBI taxonomy): Eukaryota > Metazoa > Arthropoda > Insecta > Orthoptera > Trigonidiidae > Laupala > Laupala kohalensis. Next base: position 206,478 of record NNCF01127818.1, read on the forward strand.
GAATGTCAATATGTTTGTAATTTTAAGCAAAAAATTACATGTAAGTTATTATCGAACTATAGATTATTCTGAGTATAGTGCTTAAAAATTGAAATAACACTAAATTCACGATTTATTGTTACAATAGACCCGCCCCTAGACAAAGCCTAGAGAACCTGTATGATAAATCCGCCCCGAAGGAAAAACGGAGAAAAACCCGGGCCAGGATGGGGCTACAAAATTAATGTACTGTACACAACTGTGCCAAAGTTGAGTACACATAAAACTAAATTAATATGAGCCATACGGCAACACAATCATGCAAGAAAATAGTTTTTGAAATTGTTATAAGTTGTTTAAAAAGTACTACAGCAATGGCGTGATAAAGTACAAGACGAATTTAACTTTTATTAAAATCAATAAATTCTTTTACAGTGTAGAAGCACTGGTGCAGGAGGTAGTTTTTAACCGCGGATTTGAAGATATTCAATTTCATAATATCTTTTATATTCTTGGGCAGGGAATTATATAGAACGATTCCCGAATGGTATGGTCCCTTTTGGCAAAGAGTGGTTGACACTCTAGGGCGATGAATATTACTACTATTGCGTGTATAGTGTTCGTGAACGAGACTGTTTCGTATAAAGCAAGGGTGGCACTTCAGTAATTCGGACTTAACAAACACGACTGTTTCATAAATATAAATGCAGGGAAGTGTTAATATATTTAATTCCTTGAATAAAGGTTTACAAGAGTTTCGGGGGTGAGATTTACAAATTATCCGAACTATCCTCTTCTGAATTCTGAAAGTTTGAATACTCTGACCGGAATTACCCCAGAAGGTAATGCCGTAACGTAAATGGGAGTAAACGTTTGCAAAATATACGAACCGGAAATACGTGGACTAACTGCGTTAACTAAGTTTCGGAATGCGTAACACAATTTGCTTAATTGGGAATTAAGATTGTCAATGTGACAATTCCATTTGAGGTTGTCTTGAATATGGAGACCTAAGAATTTTGTATTTGTAACAGTTTTTAATTGTGTTCCGTTTAAAGAAAGAGAAACCTGGGGTAAAGATTTTGTGATACTATTGTGAAATGACATAGACACTGTTTTGTCAGTGTTTACAATGAGACGATTTGCATGGAACCAAGTCGAAAGGTTAGACAAAACTTTTTGAGCATTGGCGTGTTTACATAGTAAATTAGTGTCATCAGCAAAAAGAACCATTTTGCAATCTGATGTGGATGATGACATGTCGTTCACATACAATAAAAAGAGTATAGGGCCGAGAATTGATCCTTGGGGTACTCCGCAAGTAAGTGGCTTTGTTTCTGAAAGACAACGCTCAAGTATTTTATTTTTAGTATAGGATATTTCTACTTGTTGATATCTATCTTTTAAATAAGAAGTTAGCCATTGATGTGGAAGTCCACGAATGCCTAAAGAATGCAATTTGGTAAGGAGAATTCCGTGATCGATGACATCGAATGCTTTGGATAAGTCAAGAAAAACACCCTGAGGATTTTCTCCACTGTCTAGAGATGTGGTAACATCGTTTAAGAAGGAAAATATGGCGCTTGTAGTGGAAAAGGATTTCCTAAAACCGTGTTGATCGTCAGAGAGAATGTTATATTTTGATAAAAAATCTAGAAGACGCTTATAGAACAATTTTTCTAGGATTTTTGAGAAAGTGGGTAGTAGAGATATTGGTCGGTAATTTCCAATATTAAGTTTGTTTCCTTTCTTGTGTAAAGGTTTCACTTTAGCTCTCTTAAATATATTGGGAAACACCCCTTCCGATAAAGAACTATTAAAAATATTTACGAGTGGATTTAATATAGCGTGGGACGAAGATTTAACAATAAACTCAGGTATATCATCTATGCCTCGTGAAAATTTGTTTTTTAAGGAGCTGATGATTCCCATGACTTCACTGGCGTTAGTTTCGGAAGTGAACATAGAATTGGGTATGTGGGTGGTAATAATTGGAGGACATTGATTTGGATATATTGAGTTCGTTATTTTACCAACTTCTGAGAAGTGAGAATTAAACAAACTTGCGATGTCCTGAGGATTTGACACGATCTTGCCATCGTTTAGTAAAGAAACATTTTCTTCGCGATTTTCAGAAGTTGACGTGTAATTGTTAACAATATTCCACATGGCTTTCATCCGGTTGTTCGATTTTAGTATATGCCTGTCGTTTTCCATAACTTTAGCTGCATAGACTACTTTTCGGAGAATAGTCTTATATTTACGAAAATAATTATGGAATTCGGGTGGTTGGTTATAGCGTTTTGAAAGATAATATAAACGGCGTTTGTTTTTTGAAGAAATTCTTATCCCTTGGGTGATCCATCTATTGTATTTCTTTGTGTTAATTAACTTGCGTTTTATGGGAAAACTAGAGTTGTAATGTTTTAGGAATATTGAGATAAATACATTGAATTTGTCGTCGGTGTTTTGGCAATTGTAAACATCTTTCCATGTTTCTTCACGCAAATAATTTATAAATATGGATTTATTTATGTCATTAAACTCTCTTGTAAATTTGTAAAGGATTTTAAGAGGTTTTAGTTTATTATTAATAGTCAATACTTGAGCAAGGTGATCACTGTATCCGGCGATAAACACTTCAGAGAGATACGAGATTCAATTGTTGACAATAATTTGATCTAGCAATATTTGAGATGAACCAGAGAGGCGAGTGGGGTCGTTTATCATAGTAATAAGGTTGAAGGAGTCTATAAGATTCTTGAATCGATTAACTGGTGAATGTGCAGAGTCGGATGTACTCAGGAAACCGATGTTGAAATCGCCACATATAAACATAATTTAATAGATTTATGTGTGATATGTTTTAAAACAATTTCGAAGTTCCTCAAAAATATGTCAAGATCTGATTGAGGAGGTCTATAAATACACGAAACAACAATACCGGTGTCGGTCAGATTAACTGCAGAAAATCCGAACACACTATCTACGCAGAAGTTCTCGTAGCCTGTCAGTGGAGAAGATATCCTTGCGTTGTGTAAATGGTTAGCGATAGGAGACAACTATGAACGGAAATATTGTTTGCCTCAAAGAGTTCTACAAAAACGACCGCGAGAGCATATGTTTATCTACAAAATTAACCTAAATTATTCGATAAAACATTATAAATAGAAGTGTTAAAATGCTTCAATTTAAGAGAGTAATTTGCGATGGAAAAAGTAAATCATCACCATACTTAAAGAATTAATTTTTTAGTGTGTTTAATAAAGATTTAAAAATCGTCTTTAATTCATACAATTTTGACGAATAGTTTAGATTTTACAAGAATTTTAATGAAATGGAGCAGCCACGTCATACCTCGGAAGCGAAAATTCGACCAGTCTGGCTACCGCGTGATGGTATAGTGCATAGAGTTACGATTCGTATCAAATTTGTATTATATTGGATGTGAAAAATTAGGATGTTGTACATGCTTTAAAAAACCAACAAGTAAAAGTATTTTGATCTAGTCCCCTCCGTAGCTACGGTGTCAGCGAGATCGCTCGTCACCAAGTCATCTCTGGTTCAATTCCCAGATGGGGCAAGATAAAATTTGTAGCTTTTCATTTCTATGTCTCAGTTTAAATAGCTGTGATATATGAAAAGTTCACCCTCTGCGGCTAATAACCGCCCTCTGCGACTAACAACCGCCGTTGTAATACTCGGATACAGCAATCTGCATCCTATCTATACGCTGTTCCTCCGATCTCTGTAAAATTCACGATGTGTCCGGTGAGTAAACACACAAAAATTGAGCCTTACTGGCACTCGTCATTCGTGGTCATTAGCTCGCCGAAACGATATGTATAAGAAATAATTAGTTTCAATATTTTAAACCGTCAATGAATAAATAAGGAATCACTTCTTTTCGGAGTTCTAAAATATACGAAAGAAAGGGGCGTTGGACTGTGACGACGCGCGGAACCTCGAAAGCCCGTCTCAATAAATTTAAAGAGGATGGTTTGGTGTGTGTCAAATACAATAGTGAAAGGAGAAAGGGGAGGAAAGAAACAATCTTTGTTCCGAAGAACGCATCCAGGCGCTGCTAAAGTTTATAATAAACAATTAGTTGGGGTATGTCGTACACCCTTCTTAATCTCATAAGTCGGAAGGGACGCGAAAAATAACTGCCCTCGTAAAATGGAACGCGTTGAAATATGAAAACACGTTCTAACAATTTTGAAAGGAGAATGTGGCATGTTTCGTGGTGAGAGAGGGGATGGGGAAAAACAGCCATCGTTAGGAATGAGCGTCTAGACGCTGTGAAAAATTGAAATAAACAATTAGTTGTGGTATTTCGAGAATCCCTAGAGAAAATATAACGAAGCTTAGTTTCGTGAGTTCAAAGGGGACACGAGAATAAAAGGCTTATTGCGATGCGATCCTTCGCGGGAAGGAGACACATTCATGCTGTTTTTGGGACGAAAGGTCCGGGTTCGACGAAGATAGGAAGAGGTGGCGACCACACATGTGAGCGCGCTTATACAATGATGAAGGAAGATTAGCGTCGTCTAGCAGACGAGGGAATTTAAAGTATTATTTTGCGGGGACAGAGAAATGGATTCCGTCTGGCGCAGTGAATAGTTCTTTGTGAGGAACTGAAGACTCGAGGGCTGTAGATATTAAACTAGATGTCAACTTCGGAAAAAATAACAGGTCACGCTGCAAGGCATTTTAAATTATAACACTATCAGTGATTGGTTCGTAGAAGAGGTCTACGTCACAAAAATTGTAACCATTTATAGGAAGTCATGTGAGCGACTGGTCGTAGATGATTGGTTGAAAAGAAGGAATGTCGTAAGCGAAGGGTGGAGAGAAACTAGCCCAGCTCAGAAAGAGAGGTGGGGAGTTTACTAATTAATATTGGGACAAAACCGCTTCGAGATGATTATCATTCTGTCGGTCAGGTATACTTCTGTATACTCTGATATTTTGTTATAGAGACGCTGTTCGCGATAGAATGTTCGAGATGCTCTGTAAAGGAACGTTTTCCTCCACGAAGTTAACCCGCTGCGAGGCGCGTTGTGCGCTCGTCTGTCGCGCTGCATTCCCCAGCACCGCGCTGTGTTAAGTAGAAGTGTTTTCCTAGCCAGCGTTCTTCAGTTGCGGAGTGACGTAGTACCGAGCGATCTGTCGTGTTGCTTTCTGGATATTGTCGGCGTCTCTCGGGTCATGGATGAGCAAAAGAAGGCAGGCCCTAGCAATGTTAATATTTATTTTAATATTGTTTAATTCCTTAATTAAGTGAGTGTTTAATTATTTATTTAATTAAAATCCGTCTATACTGTAAGATCAAAAAAAATTTCTTACGGTTTCCAAAAACATGTACAGTACTCTAATTTGTCAACATTATAATAATACAAATTTCATACAAAACTTTATTGTTCACCACCTCGTGGGAACCACTGACAATACACTTCTAGTGGGAACCGCGTCGGTCGAATTTTCGCTTCCGAGGCATGA
>NNCF01127818.1:222137-236319 GCA_002313205.1 Laupala kohalensis
AGACGTTTCCGCAAAGGCGGCATGCCTCAGGAATCGCGTGGATTTCTCCACGATTCCAAAACGAGATCTCATAAATTCCATCAAGACAAGGATTCTGAGTGAATGGAACAATGAGTGTTTGGCTGTTGAAGGGAATAAGCTCCGACTTATCAAGTTCTCTGTTAAGTCATGGAGCAGTTCCTGTAGGTCAGCCAGGCGCGACGAGGTCTTGCTAACCCGCCTGCGCATAGGACATTGTCCTCTCACTCATAGGTATCTCTTACTACTTGATGATGAACCCNTATCTCTTACTACTTGATGATGAACCCGTTTGTGAGGAGTGTAGCTCTTCTCTGACAGTGCATCACCTACTAACTGATTGCAGAAGATACTCAAGTATACGGAGACAAGCAGGTCTGGCTGCAGATTTACCAACAATTCTCGGAAATGAAACGGTTAATGTTAATCAACTATTGAATTTTATTAGTAGATCGGGGCTCCTCTTACAAGTTCTCGGGAGGGTTTAAATTTGCATTCTTCTTTTCTGTTCTTTCTTGTTTCCTTTCATTATTCCCTTTTCTTTGTTTTGAAAATAATAGTTTTCATAATATACTTATTTTTTGATATAATGAATTGGGCAACTTTATTCTGTCCTTTCCTATCATCTTTGTGCTTTGGTATTTGGTGAAATAAGGAGGGTTTTTTAGTGGGTATGGTCGATGTATTCGGCGAGTCCCAAACACGGGGAAGAGTCACTACGGTTCTTCCCTATGGGGCGATACTGCACCACATACAAGGGCTCTAATAACCATGACGTTGGCGAGCCCTAAAGTTCCAAGAAAAAGAAAGATATATTAGGCTTGCTGGATTTATTAACCTTAATTGATTTGTTAATCAGACAAATCATAATTATTGCTAGTGGTAGAATATAACCGTTTCTTCATTTCTAGAATCACGGTTGGAAGTTAAAGACATTATAAAACCTCGTTCACCCGGATCTACATTTATACTCTCGCTAAAACTTATAATCTATACTTTCGTCTTCGAGTAAAATTATATGCATACATCATCTCATCATAACATCCACGTTTTGAGATGTATCAATTTTGCGTCATGATATCCTCATATAAGTTACGACCTTTTCATGGACGATTTTGATATATTTTGTACTGGAAGTTTACTGAATATGAAATATATCGATAGATGAAAAGGTCTTAAATCGTAATTTATTCATCTATCTTGATTACATAATGGATGTTAATAGCAGAATACCCTCATATGTTTGACGCGATGGTCAGTCCAAAACTTTTGATACTAGCTTCCTATGAGAGTAAAGGTATTAAAAACGGAATTTCACGAAAATCTTCTCATGACGCCGAGACGTATACCCTAAACCTGGAATTATCCTGGCAAACCCGGTGTTAATAATGTACAATTATAGATTGTAGTAGCAGTATTTGCAAGTAGTCGATTATTGCAAAATACAAACATCTGATGATATTTTTCAGAAATACTCTCTAGATATTGAGAAAAACCAATACATCATTACGTTACTGAGTATGAAACTCTTTCGGAATTAATTAGAATACGAAATTATATTGAGCACAGAATACTCACCCATATAAGGTATTAAACATATTATAAATGTGAAAACTAAGAATGCATCAATCCTGAATGGCTTTGCCAATCTGTATTAGCGAGGGTTGAACCCAGCAATACTTGACAATTCCACTGCGACCAACCTGTTATTCATATTAGCCTACCTGCTCTTATTTGTGGACTCGCCTGTCCTCGGAGTTTGCAAAGAGCGATGAAGCTATGATATTGTTGTTTCAGTCATTGTTCATAGATTTTAATTAGAGTGTTCGGAACATTCACAGAATTAAGTCAATGCAGACTTATGGAACCGTTTATGCACGTAGAGAGATTTATTCACTTAAAGCAGATGTATTGAAGAATATTAGAATAAAAAAAATTAAATGCACTCACTTTTGGGGTAACAAATCAATGCTCATAGATTATCGAAGATTTTTTAATAGTCAGAGAAGTCAATTGGTATACGAAATACTCTAAACCTCGTCGAGATAGAACATTGTACTCAAACAAGAGACTTTACCCGTAACAAATAAGAAACAAAAGAACACTATTTTCAAGACCAGAGATAGATAAGGTTGTGACAACCTTTGAAGAGCACTTTACTAGCAACGGTGAGCATCGATAGGACCCGATTGCAATCACGTGACTCTGAGCGTCCATGTTGGTGATAGCTCCAATTTCTAATCATAGTTATTCGACTTTTCGTTCACACCAAGGAACGAATCGTTCTACGTTCATTCCCTCATGGTTCACTGATTAATAGCATCAGTATGGCCGCCGTTGTTTTACGTATCTACGACCTTGATTCAAACAAAATGCTAATAAGAATTAGAAAAAAAAATTTATATTGTCAGATAAGGTTTGAAATGCCAATAACGAGATAGAACACTTCCCTCAAACAAAATAATCTAAAGTTGTAACACCCTTTAACTACTGTCCCTGATGAAGAACAATCGAGTCCCGTGAGTGGCACGGTGTCCAACCTTCACCGCAAACCTCTTCATCTGTCAGCGACGCGCACACACTCACCTCATTAGGGAATGTGCGGTTGGGAGCTCACGCAGGCGTGGCGATCGGAGAGTTTGCGCTCAAGCATGCGGATTAAGAGCGAGGAGGGGTCAGCACACGAAATGCCATACGCGTCTCTCGCTCGCATCAGCGGCTTTGGTGCTTTACGAAGCACTCCTGTACTCACTGACGAACAGCATAGAACAGACGTCTATGGACAAATAAACATTACCAGTCCTCGCACCAACAATCATTTTCAACACAATCCAAGCTTTAGATGCAAATCCAAATTGTAACACATAATCTTGACAAATCGATCTTGGAAGTAAAATATATTTCGTCCTTCCTGGAACGATATATATTTATTGTATTTTTTGTTGATATTTACGCTTAATATCATATCAGAGAGTTCTGTTGCTATTTTGATATTTGTTTTGTTGCACCTGAGGAAGGCTCGAATCTAGATTCCAAACGTTGTGTAGTTAAAAAAACAAATATTTCGTGTATTGCTCAGGAAAGTCGTAAGTTATAGTGGTGTAAATGGCACAATGATTAGAATCATCTTGGAAGTAGCTCTTGGACATTATGGATCATTTTTTTAACAATCGTTCCCATCATTTCGTAACAGAATGCCTTGTCTTGATTTTTATTTATGCATATTACTGACCTTTTAGAAATGGCACTTGACTTAGTAATGTGTATACTGGTAAAGAGCAATAAAATGTATGGTACACCCTTGAAATATTAATAATTTGCATTAGTTTGCAGGTGTTCGTGAACATCAAAGTAAGATTAAAAACTTTGAGTCCAAAAACGCTTCCTTTCGCATACCTGAAGAACGTATCTCTTTCTCCTCCAATTATATTGAATCTAAGATTTGACAATAATACTCAATCAAAATATTCCATTTGTTTTCCAACATTTCAAAACTGTCAAATATTTTTATGGGGCGATAATTCTCATTTTTTTCCCCGTAATCAATGGTTTAATTTACTGCAGGCATAAATGTACAAGAAGAGGATATTAGTGATATTTTACTCGTATATTTTCGTTCATTTATTTCACAGTTCATTTATTTAACCACATGTGTAATGAACCACAATTTGTAACCTGGAGGTTTCAGATAATATGACTTACTGTAAATTAACAAGAATGGAAAAGAAATCGAATAATATGAGTAATTAATTATAAACAAGTTGTTATTAAACAAACTTCAACACAGGACGTTTCCAAGAGATAAGCAGAATCTTATTTTTGAAAGTAGTTATTTTCCCCTTCCTTAAACTGTTTTCGGCATTGTATTTGCCATTACTATACAGCTCTTCAGACTTCTAGCTCCTGAACACCAACCATGTTCACCATGTGGAGGGAATTTCCCGATCGTGGCGGTAGGAAGCGTTGAAGTGGCTCTCATGAGTTACATTGTCTCTTTGCCGAGCAATTGACGCAGTAATAACCATTAGCTCTGTGCTGCAGAGAACGTCGCGCGATTGTTAGTTCACCGCCCTCTGTTTCTGTTCGCAGCGCGAAGTATGGAAATGACAGGAGAAAGATTAGATTAGATGAGACAAAAAAAATTTCTCCCGCTCTTTCGATGTTTCTTCGGGTATTCGATTCAGGGAAAAAGAATAGATTTAAAGGAAATAGAACAAATAGATAATAATTTTAGAATGAAAAGACGAAAAATAATGTTAGTAAACATGGCTCACATTCCCTTTCTATCAATTCGATCAAAGAAATGTTTTTTCGCTCTGCTCTTTAAATATCCCACTAAATCTTTTCATTCTAATATTAATGTTTTGTATATGAAAATAAATTCATTATTTTTCCATTCCTTATACAGGTCCTACTTTACCACTCCGTTGTTGTAGTACGTTTAAAAATAATTTACAAAAAGTACAAGAAATATTACACGAAATTCTTGTTTATAGTATTCAATACGGGCCAGAATTTTTACATTATCTACCCCGACACACATTTTTCTCCAGTTTGTATTCGGTCACATTGATCAAGGTAGATGGAATGGTCCTTTTTTGCACCGTGTTCTCATACCCAGTTTGAAACTGATTTTGGCAATAAATTGTTTATTTATTCGTGCCCCTCATTATTCTATCAAGTCAACGTTTCGTAGGAGGTTTATAGCTCCCATTGATACATCGTCGGCGTTTCAGTTGTTACAGTCCGATCATGAGGCGCATGGCCATCTCTGAGTTTATAGGTTCAAATCGGTCGAATGACGTCAATGGATCAAACTCTGTGTATTCGTGTTTTTCAAACAGATATCTGCCCAACCTTGAAATGTGAATACGGCTCAAGCATCCGTGTATAACTCGTTATGTTATTCAAAACAACGCAAATGTAGGTAATACCTCAAGCAAACCTGAGATGAAATGAAATTGAAGCTTTACGGGTTTTTTGCACAATCGTCTCGTTTCACTTCCGAAATTGGTTGTACAAAATAACTGCACAGACTATACAATACAAGTTGCTCAGTCTGCACTGTACTCGACAAAAAAGAAGTTAGATAAAAAAATTTTGCTCATACAAATGTGTTTTATTTTCTGGACACTTCTCTTACGCATTACAATGTAAAAGAAAAAAATCCCAATGACAATATTTTCTAATTAATACGTACGAGAGAAAGTAAAACTAATAGTAACCCTTTTGAATCGGGCTCAGAACAAGTAGACAAATAAAACTGACATTTTAATTTGTATGGATCTTATTTACAAAAATCGAAGTTTTGTGACATTTTGTAATGTATCTGAATCGTTCATTTCGATAAACCTGTTACGTAGATGTTACGAAGTAACCCATCTGTGAGGAGGGCAACAAGCTGAGTGTGACTGAGAAGCAGAGGAAGCTCAGAGCGACTGCTGAGTTGGCGAGATATGCTGTGTCGAGGCGACACGGAGCTCGCCTGGGTCTGTTGAACTACAATTACATCGAACAACGCTTGGCGTGTCCAGGCAAACGAAGAATTGGAGGTGTACAATGCGTGTGATGTGTGCTTGATTAACTGAGTTGATTAACTCCAATTTTATAAAAATGATACCATCCTGTAAAATACCTCTAGGAAGTCATTGTATGAAAGGTAACATGTGGCCGTAGATGTCCTGCTCATATCCCTGCGCTGTCGTAGTCATAGTCATAGAGCTAACCGTCGTTCGTATGTGAGGAGGGCCAACCACACCCCCGCCGCATCAGTACAGCAGCAGTGAGGGCTGTGCCCAAGAAAAGGGAGATTGAGGTGCACACCTCCAGACACGAGAATGGCCTTAAAGAGACCCTTTCTGCTGCAGACTGGAAGTGTACAGGTATCTTTACCGACGAGTTCCGAGTTCTGCTTTATATCTTAATACAGTCGGTTCTTATCTGGAGGCCACGAGGTGTGCGCTTCAATATTGGAAGATACCGTGTAAGATATAGATGTTATACTTCTATTTCCGAAGTTCCTCAAGCTTCAATTTCAAGTCCTATTCTCATCCAGATATTCTCGAACGGTATTTCATTTTATATTATTGCAAAACAGTGTTCTTTCCCATGGAATAAATGTTTTCCGTGGATCTGTAACTATCCAGGAAGTTTTCAGAATCTTCTTGGTATTACGCGACTAACGTCATAATAAACACGTAATTTTTTTCACAATAGGATAACCAAATACCTCCATTAGATATCGTTTTCTATAAATGGGTTACAAGTAAAGTCTACAAAATGTTTACGTCTTCATATTCAGATTAACTCAAATGACAGTAACATTAATAAACGAAATTAAATAAAAATCTTAAGTTTATGGTTCATTATTGTCTGATAAATCTCTAAATTGTGAACATCAAAACAAACAACTTAAACCACTCTGTTGGATGTCGGTGAGGTAATACTAGTATTCATATTAATAATAATAAATGAAAGATGTGTTGTCTAGTAGTTCTTGTTATTTGTCCTTGATACTAGGCATTGTCAGACTGATGATGGCAGCTAAGCTGACGAAAGTACTATCACAGGAACAAAAAGTTGTACTTTTAGAAAATACATCTTTTGTTTATTGTTTTTTAAACCATTTTCTGTAGAAATTTTGCACGATATGTTTCAGCAGAAGTATGCGGTACCCATACGAATCTCCTTTACCGAGGGATCGCTGCACAATTATTCGTTAGAAAGTGAATCTAGACACGATGAAACCTTACCTCATACCTCGTTGATGGAAGCAAGTCGGAGGAGGAACAAAGGAGTCGAGCAGTGAAGTAGTGAGAGAGAAATCACTGTGTTGAAAGGGAAGTCTGCGGCGACGTCCGCCCAAAGGCAGCCCCTGTCTTTATTACCATTTCTTCCCCACCCTCTCTGTGTCTATAAACTCTACTATAAAGAACTCTATATATATTGTCATGAAATATTAATTTCATTAATTATCAAATTAAAAATAAGACGTTAGGAGGTTTCGGAATATTTAAAAATGGCCGTTGAAGCGAGCAACAAAGGCGAGGCGTCCCAACCCCTCCTACTCGCCGGGGTCGATGGATGAGCGTGATTGTCGGCGTGGTGAGAATAAAAGACCAGTAGTTTCAAAGGAAATATGAAAAACAAAATAAAGAATTATTTTCAGAGTGGCGGTTACACGCACTAGGCAGAGCGGCGTTTGTAACAAAACGTGGCAAAAATTAAATAACATCGGTTTCGTAAAGCGTNATTATATGTTCAATAAGGAAATAGGTTAAAAATCTATGACTGTAACGTATTTTATGGGAGTGCCCGGTATTTAGAGAGAACTCGGGAGTTTGATAGAGACCTTTACGTAAGGTTTTGTATTTGAGATGTAAGATTTTTACGCGAGGCATGTTTACAAAAGGTAATTGTTTGCATAAACCATGAGCAGCAGCACCAAGGAGTCCGTTAATGAACTTAAAGTTAATTTTTTTATTTGATTCCTAAAAACAAATTGTATGTTGTTGAAATATACGACAACAGTTCACATTAAGTCCTGAAAATAATCCTTGTAATGATATCTAATTTTTAGCAATTGATAAAGTATGACGGAATAAAAATATTATTGACAAAATGTCATCTCTTAGTACAAGGATATTGTGATAAGTATTCGTTGGAATCTGTCTCGGCATTGTTCATTGTAGTATTTGTGAGTGAGAAATGTAGCGTGCTGTTGAAGTTTATCCACATGGAGCGATAGGAGGTAGGAGGTGGGTGGTAGGGCTTTTGTTAGCAGGTAGGCCGATTTGCTGGGTTTACCAACAACTTGGTCCACGTGGAGTGGTTAGTAGGAATGGTTACTACAAGTAACAGTTTGTGATACCAGGAGTAGTAAGAGGTGGATAGATAGAGGAGGATTCGCTCTTTAGAAGTCACAGCTACATAAACTGGGACATTGAGTCCTGGATGACTTGGTGGTGATCTAGAATGCTACCACCTGAGCCACGGACGGACTAGTCTCGACATTAAGGCAGCAGTAAACATTCCAAAACTTCGCCAGGATTTGAATAGCGGTCAGTATACCAATCAGAAGTCAAATACCTCGCCCTACAATACTATCTACCGACGTAATAGATTCAGGCTCTCTTGGGTGCTCTAAATCCTTGTGGAAATTATAAGATGTTCCAAGGTGTCATTCACGTAAAAGGTTTTGACAATGACCTTTTGTCATTACATTCTTTTTCATGAAAATCAGCTTTTCTCGAAAAACTGTGTCAAGGATAAAAAAATAGCATGTTTGTAAATGTTGTTCGGTATATGTGAGATCACAGTGTAATTCAGGTATCTTAAAACTTAAACAGCAAATCGTGCTGGTAACAGGGCGGAAATGCTTTTGTCCATCTTCAAAGATGTTGATATTTCGTGTGTTCATGTTTGTTTGTAAACTAGTTTGTATGATACGAATACCTGTTGTAATTTTTTTCTAAGAAATTTAACGGATGTTTTTAAGGAATCGCACAGACTTCACGGATGAAGAGAGTATAGCACGAGCGCTTCACTGGTATAAATCAGTCAACACAGCTATGCTAAGTCATCTCACTAATCAGATTAAGGAGACAGACAACAGTGGAGTATGGAGGTACGTTCACCATTACATATTATTTACAGAAGATCACAGGTTTATACTTATTTTGATAGTATACTTTATAATAAAGTTTTTTAATGAAAATGTTCTGAATGAAAATTGTACACGGAACCGAGGATCAAGCCCGGGACATCCAGTCATTCGCGCCGGAGTGCTACCCACTGCACTATCACCTTCGTTCCCAGACCCCGTCTATCATAGTTAAATATTTTTAATATGAATGTTTTATAGTAATTTTTCACAGTTTCTCCAAAGTTCGAGAGAATACTAAAACAAATATAAAACATTTATCGAGTTGTTAATCTACTTTATTGTCAAAAAGCAGTTGCAAACTGCGTATGACCATATGGGGGCAATAAACTAAGTTACTTCGTGTCATTCTTCATATTCTAAATTCTGTATTCAGGACAAGACGATGGACGATAATCGATCGAAAGATCTCTCGCTCAATCTAAAAAAATTAAACGGATACAATACCAAAATATATTAATTTAACTTATGGCGTTGATGTCGTACCAGAAATGACTGGAGCTCATAAATAAATGTCCATGTCGATACTAATCAACTTAAATAATTGTACGTCTCTCATCGTAGATTATTGATCGCGTTCAAGAACCTGCTTCGTGCCATCGAGAACATGGGCATCGCAGTGGTGTACGGAATCAACTATTTCGGACGTGGCTTCCTCAGGCGCAACAACTACATCAATTACGTGCGCCACGAAGCGCTGGGGAGTGATTTGCTGAACTCATCTTTCACTTACGTCCCATCGCTGAAACGCTCGTATCAGCGCCTCACCAAAAACATGTCCGATTACGGATACGTTATACGAATGTAAGTGCTAACAGATCATTTAGGTTGAATTAAAACTACAAATGGACTGGGCGGGGTGGACTACGGGTATGCCACAGGTGTCGCGACAAAATCTCTCAGCGACGAAACCCCACAGGACAGGTGGAAGGATTATGCCGACCCTCCCGGGTTATCTCCGCTGAGGAGGGGCAAGGGAAGAGTAATTCATTGCACTTTCATTCGCTTTTAGGTAAGCCCCAGTTGAAGATGCTGAAAAGTAAACATAAATCTCACGAAACTAAGTGACAGCTCATTTTTCTCGTCTACAAAATTTCAATCACTTTTCTACGATCTCTCGTTACTTATATAAGACTACATTTCTCAGAAAATGATATATACTCCCGACAATGTAATTCTTGATGTATGTTTCCTAGGTTTCTTTCGGGTAAAATAATATATTATATAATTTTATTACAAATTGGTTCCACTACTGACTCTATTGAATTAATTTTTGCAAAATTACCGAATGCCATCACCCTTAATAAAATACTGAGAGAATAAATGATAGAGAATTATTTCCAAAATATATACGTGTCCAAAATCAGCCAGAAGAAATCTCCGTCAATGTTTTTCGGTTAAACGGTCAATTTGTTTGTATATTTTACATTGTATAGATTTTGTAATTTGTTACCCCTTCCTCATCCTTCACACTGTTGGTATCACTTGTATGATTAACATGAGGTCAGGTGAGGAGACCCCGACACGGGAAGTGAGATAAGGTATGTTACCGTACATTCCAATTCTCGTATTTCACTGAGTAAAGGGATTTCGTTACTAAGACTTTGGTATGAAACACTTTTCGCACGAATTTGATGCCGACGTCTGTCACTGACTACGCGTAGGTATACAGAAATATGCCGAATCCACAAGCGGATTTAAGCACAGGCTACCTAGGGGCCCGCACCACAAATAATTCTAACAATTAGAAAATTAATAAAACAATTTCTAATTTTAAAGACATGACATAGGCAGTGCAGATGACCGAAAATCCGAGTCGTTTCGTTCTCACATCGAACTTGTTTTTTCTTGTAGGTTTATCAACAATGATAAAAATTACAATCTGTAATGTTTAAACTTGGAATTCGCAACATTTCAATATTTTGAAAGAAAAACATGTGCTAGTATCAAATTTGGTGTACTTTTGTCACTATGTATTTAAAAGCGATGTAAATAAATTGTTTTGAAAACTATAAAGATTTTCAATTTTATTATTTGTTATTCAATTCTTCTAACACTGTGCAATACATTTTTTTGTAAACAATCGGAAACTTTCATTTGTTCATCAAAGGATTTTATCCAAATACGAGTTTTAAATAGCGATTCAATTTTTTTTTTAATTTTAGGGGATACCGTTGTTCTGGGCACTATTCTATACCCCCCACCCCCGGAGGGTCTGCACCACAGGTTGAGCCTAGGTGCTCACAGATCCTAATCCGACCTTGGTCAAACCGGAGTTCTTAAACTCGACAGTTCCTGATGATCAAAAAGTCGGGCGAGGGATTAAAAATATTGGGTACCATCAAACACGACAGATTCTACCTGCTCTAATGGCTTGCCGCCCGCCGCGCACCCTCCTGCCGACCCACCGACCTGCCGCTAATGGATTTGATGAGTCACTAACTGGAAAGTTATTTAAAGTGCTATCAATTAAACATTTTTATTTTCATTATCTTAAATTTTTTGAATTCTATACACAATTCCAATAAAAATGAGCCCAAACACGTATGACATTACTGAGTTTTAAGCTTCTGTTAACATAGTACATAAAAAGTATTGTAATCGATAAAAAAAACGGTCGCGAAATTTTGACGAATATATCCGTTTTGGGAGCCTCTGATTCCGAGAACAATGTGCGTAGAATTCCAATTATAATTTTCTTGATGCTTTCATGAAACATATGATTGAAATGAAAACAATTATTTTGTGTATGGCACTAGAGTAAATGCGTTGGTTCTAGACAGTGCACCTAATAATAATAATAATAAATTTATTGTCAAAAAACAGTACAAACTGCGTATGACCACGTGGAGGGAAAAAAACTAATTTACTCTCCGGAAGCAAGCAAGGGACCATCCCATCAATTCCGATCAAGGGCCCTAAGGCAGAGGCGGATTCAAAAAAGCAAAAATTCCTAGATAAGATAAAAAGTTAGCTGCGAGTTATAATACTAATAGAATGTCAATATGTTTGTAATTTTAAGCAAAAAATTACTACGTTCGGCACTTCGGGTTTTAGAACAAAACACTTAAGTTTTGGAGAACATTTTGGCTCCGGTTTTAATTCTGACACAATATTAATTTCCCTCTAAATCATATGTGCTTTTTATGCAGTTTATGATACGAATGAAACAATAAGACAGATCTTTGTAACAACAGCTTTTGTTATTCGTCTGAATGTCAAAAATAAAAGGTTTAGCAGCTAAGAAAGCTATGATTTAACTTCGATTTTTCGTCAAAATATTTTTTTCAACCATGAAAGTTCTTCTTTTATCTTCATAATTACGGCGTTTTCTCAAGAATTGTTCATTTATTGTTGAATTTCTGTTGTTAGTAATGTATGTGCGGATGTTGACTACAAGAGAGCCATTGCTCACATATTTTTGGAGGTCGAGACATAAAATTAAGAAATATAAGAACAAAAAATATTATAAGAATATAATATATAATATAAGAATAAAATATACGAACAAATTGTATTTNCTGAATAATAGATTTAAATTTCCAAAACCAGTCACAGTATGTTTCTTAGAGAGAAAATATCCTAGTATGTGTTATATTTTGTTGTTGTTAGCTATTTTGTATAAAATATATCAGATGCTTCTCTAATATTATAAAGAATTCATTCAAATTCAAATAAAATTTGTTCTTTTTACCAGCAGCTCGATAATTTTTAATTTAAAACGTTACTAGGAAAACAAGAAAGGAGGGGAAAGAACGAAACTGCAGGCTCTGATTTCAACAATAAACTCAAACAAAAATAAATTACTAAGATTTTCTGAAATGCTCTTTCTTCAGTTTTCTGCTTATAACTTGATAACACATTTTTAGAACGAAACACCAGTGTACCTAAATGATGTAATATTACATTTCCAACAAATTATGTTCTGTGTCATTTTGTCGTCAGACGAACGGATAGGGCTTGAGAGCGCGATTGTACACTACTGATAACATAAAAGGGCCCATTTATTTTTCTAAGTCCCACGCTCTGACCAGTTTTGAATCTGTTAGGTTTGCAACGCTTCCCTCCTCTTGCTTCACCTTCGACAGGGGAAGTTTCGTTCGACCAATCGTAGGTCTATTTGAAATGGCGCTGATATTTGGAAGACATCGTGCGGCAGGTAAATAGTAACGAGATAAAATGTTTCATTACACCGCTATAAAAGAAATATTTTTTATTTTTTTATTATATACATTTTGGTCTGCTATTATTGTTCTGTCTCCACAAGGTGGGTTTGAATTCTTGTGAGACTTGTGAACTGATTTTTGAAAATGGTTTATACCACAATTCAGCTCGTAATATCTGTTTGGGAGCTGTAATGAGAGACCTTAATTCATGGTCTCACATTGCTTAGGAAAATCTTAAAACATACGCTGAGTAACTGTCAATTTGGCAACCTAGCATTACAACATACATGGCAACGTGGCATGGCACTTTACGACAAAGTTCATCTGCCGACCACAGGACAAAGGTTCTATAAAATAATTTCTATTCATGTTCTCTTTAAGTTTCGATATTTTAGTTTCTTCATGTGTAAATGAAAGTGATCAATGATATATTTTACGCGGAATTTAGAAAAATTCTTCAACATGTCAATAAGCATGTGCAAAAAAATATATTGAATTTAAAAGCAAATAATTTATATTTAAAGAAAACAATGATACTAAAAGAAATTCACGAGTTCGTAATTATACCCCAAGTATTAAAACTTTATTTTAATAAAAATATTGAGTAGGAAACGGGTCTAATATATATCCAAACCATATTTTCAATAAATATTTATTCATATAGCATCTAGATTTACAACATTATACATTTGGAGAACAATATTTACTAAAGAAAAAGGTATATGCTCTATTAATTTAAACTAACAGTTTTCGTAGCAATAAAATAGCAATCGCATCGTCCAATTTTACTAAGCTCCATAAACTCAAATTCCCCCTCTACAGAGTAACACGAGGCCGTCTGATCAGATAAGGTATTTCAAACCTTTCTTCTTATAGTCGTAGATGAAAGAAATAATTTCAACCAGGAATACCTAGAAAGAGAGAGAATTTGCGCAGGTGATTTAAACTTTCGCTTTACTTGAACGCAAAGGCTACTTCATTTGAAGGTTAAAGTATACTTTTGAAAAATATTCAAAAACTGTTCCAACTACTATATTTTCTTAAATATACTGTATTCATAGTGTAATTAGTATATGTTTAATCCGCATTTCGGTAAAGTTTGCTATAGATGCAGTGAAATAATTTCCACACACATCGCACTTTTTCGTTAACCAATGGTGAGAATCCAAAGAGTGTGTTTGTGGATGTCATTTTAATGTTATTTTTAAAGGAGAATAGAAGATAGTGTGCATCTCATGTTTCTCATTGTATTTGGAAGCTTCCACCCACACGAACGTCCTTAGTCGCGAATTCACATCCAATGACGGTGTATCCAGTGACGGTGAAGAGAAAGAGA
>NNCF01127818.1:239371-296027 GCA_002313205.1 Laupala kohalensis
AGGAAGTGTCGAGTTTAATGGTGAAGTTATCCTTGTACCTGAGGATCTGTCGAGTTCAAGTACCGGTCAAACCTGTGAACTGCGGATGTCTAAAACACCGCCAGCTTCTGATTGGGTGAAAGAGATAGCCCCACTGCGACACATTGTCCTTGGCAGGCGCAATCCCTTTCTAGTTTTAATTCCACTGTTGTTGAGTATACGTGGATATGAGTAAAATAACAGAAACTATTGACATAATGTAAAGAACAATAATAGCTCTGGTATTCAGTCGCCCCTCTTTCAAAAGTCTTAAAATACTATCAGTAGTTTTGATTCACTTTGAAAACAGGAACACAAACTTTCCAACTAAAAGAAAAGGTTGAAATCAATGCTTAGTGGATCTGTCCTAGGAAGAAAGAGATCTTGGAGAACATTAATCGCACATCTAATTTCGACGAAGCTGAAAACTACTTCTACAACATGGCCACGTATCTGGACGAACTAAGAAAGCTCCAGAAAGAACTCCGGGTCCGAATTAGGTGAGTAAAGATACTAACCCCGCATTTGTAACAAAATTATGGTACGTTAAATGTAAAGAACGTAAAGATTTAAAACTTTAAATCTAACATTTTCGTAAATAAAGGTGATCTAGCATCATTAGCATTCTATGAAGTGTAGTATAAACAGTATTTTATCACAACTATGAAACTTGTTGATCGCATATTATGTTTAAATGCTTTTGCTGTCAGTTATACACAAAATATGAATTCTATGGCACATATATATGACTACGTTTTTTAGAATTCGCCAATTTAAGAACGATTCTATTCAAATGTACAGTATGTTACTATCCATAATCACAACTGTACTGTATCATAATTTTTCACTACCTATATTTCCTTTCACAAAATTTGTCAGAAAGTTTATGAAAAATGTAACATTGCTTTGGGTATTGTACGTCTAATTTACTTAATCAACTGTTATTTCACTATTTTCGACGAGTAAGCAATGCTCGTTAAAGAACCTTTGTTGAATATTGAGAATTAATCAGCAAAAGCATGTTTTACTACTCAAATGTCTCAAAAAATAAAGTTAATAATAATATAATATAAGTGCCTTTATTTTGGTGAGACTCAGACCTCAGGGTCTGCTCTTCCGTCTAATCATTTTAAGACATTTACAATTAAAATACAAAAAGAAAATTGGGAGGACTGTATTTACATTTAATAGCACTCATAGCATTTTTTCATACACAGCATTACATTCATAGCATTTTTCTTTCATTAAAATTTATCGAAATCCACGAAAAATACCATCCGAAATATTTCAAATTTCGCGGAGGAAATTCAGAAATGACACATATTGGTTCACCTCCTCATAAGATACTTATATTTTAAGTATGATGAGACTCAAAAATATATTTTGCATTCCAAACAAACATGTCACATATCACCTGAAATAATCGGAAAAATCTTTTGATAGATGTCACATCACGAATGAATTTTGTAGGTATGAAAAATGGCTTTGTAAGCAAGAATGATAAAACAATGAACTGATCATTTTTTATTTTCTACACACATCTTCACATTTCCCTAGAAAATATGTCGACCAGAGTGTACGAGAGGCGGGACACAAAGAGGCTCAGGGCATCGCTATACTGGTTTTGGTACTCGCGGTGTCTCCCATTATCATCATTCTAGTCCGCAATGCAGTCGCCACTATTCAGGTAATGAAACTTTTTATTTTTCTTTGTTACGCAAATGGTGCTTTAGTGCCTATACATACGAAGAATTGTGAGTGAGAATTTCACAAACAATGGCTCGGCCATTATAAGCAGCGACTTGATATTGAACGGGTACGCGGTAAAATAGTATTGTAAAATCGATTGACAGCCGTGCCGACTTCTTCCTAAAGGAGCATGTAAACGGGGCTAGTGACTGCCGCTTTCCAACACCTCTCCGTGTCTCTGCACAATGGAGTATATCGAGGCGAAACCTGGTCAAACGTATTTTATCCAGTAAATTCGGTGAATTATGGCGAAAAAACATCTTTAAAAATATAAACAAAAGTTATGCCCTTTATTCACGTTAAGAACATTTATATAGAACTTCCTTTTAACTGTTTATATACATTTGATACATAACCTGTCGAATAAAAAGACATTTAACTTAACATGTCATTTGTTTATATACATATAAACGATAATTCGCCATAATTCATCAAATTCACGGGATAAAATTCTTTTTGGCTGGGTTCCATCTCAATACACTCCACTGTGTGGTGTCACGAAGCGGTCATTAGTCATTAGTCCCATGTACATTCCCCTTAAGAAACGCTGCACCAAGATTGCCAAACAGCATCTGAGGGTTCAAGTATATGAAGTGAAAGTATAGGAACTGATGGAAGGTTGCCTGGTTTTACCGCGTGAGAATTTGAAAGATGTGATACATATTAAATTATAGCCACATGAAAATGTGTACATCGATGGAATTAGAGATTTTCATACTGTCTATAAATATGAATAGAGATTTACGTAGTGTTTATAGATGGAATTAGAGATTTACGTAGTGTTCATAAATAGACGCTATAAAAATGTGCAATAAGAATTTAATTTTTTTTTCTGTGGTGATACAATAATACAAAATTAGACATTACAATAAAAAATTCCGCGCGGTAGAAAAAGGCGGTTAAATGGAGTCAGTTTGCAAGTCGTAGGTTGTCTTCCCCCTTACTTGCTAAAACGGAAGGTTGGGACAAAAATGGAGAAACCTCATGGCATCAATCCATTGTTTTGACGTTCCATTAGTGATGACATCACAAATTCTCCCACGTAACTTTGGTAACGCGTCCTAATCCCTAGTCTAAAACAACTGATTTGGTATCGCGACCTGTGAACAAAAGTTTTCTCTTATTACAATCTGTTAAGAAACTATACATCACTAAAATATTTTAAACAACCGATAACACGTAACATAAAGTCACCTACTTAAAGTCACGAATTCACGTACATGATCATTAAAATAGCCTCACAATTATCACTTTTCTATTTAAAAAACTGTTAGACAGATGAATACGTCATGCATTATATACTTCATAAAATAGAGAGCAGAAAAACTTAAACAAAAATGAAATTTAAGTCTAATTTTAATTTACAAGAAACCAATACGTACTTTAATTGAACAAATAACTTGAATTAGTTCTCTTGAAAACAGATTTTTGTCATGTCGCCATTAATTATTTCATGGTCATAGCGTAAAAAATATCTATACAATGTTGAATGGCTTCATTCATTATTTTAGTGTTTCGAGTTCATAAAAAGTTTCTGAACGTATCGGTGAAAACGAATAAAAATTCTATAGTTTAATATGTTATCACAATCGTATTTTGTTGTATTTCTTATTCATATAACTCGATTAACAACAAGGAATAATAAACTTTTTGTCCGAAAAGTAGTTTCAAACTGCGTATGACCTCGTGGGGGGCAATAAACTAAGTTACTCTAGGGCAATAAACTAAGGACACAAGCAAGGGACCATCCCATCAATTCCGATCAAGGGCCCACGGGCAGTGGCGGATTTAATATTTATAACAAAATTATTTAATAAATACGTAATGTTATTCATTAATATTAATTTTTAAAATACTAACCACTTATATTAGTATTTTATAAAGAAATATTAATTTTAAAAATACATTGCACGATTCAGCCCATCTCATATTTTTTGATGCAGAGTTCGAATTAAATGGGGAAATGTCAGGGAATTTGGCCACTTCTAAAATTTTAAGTTTACTTCCAATCAGGAGAAAATAATTCCACCTCTAGTGATGGTCATCTATAGTTGTCAAAATTTAGCATGAAATTCAACGAATGAGCCAACAATGTTTCGTGGATTGGATGCACACCATTAAAAAAAGGCATTCAAGAATTTTTTTATAAGAAAAATAAATTATAACACGATATACAAGTTTATAATAGGTATATCAGAAATAAATACAAAAACTACCAAATCTATGAGGTTCTTTTTCAATCCCCCATCTCGGGAAATATTCAACTTATTGACAATTGTATAAAGTACAGTATTGAAAAACGAAAAGACAACCTTCAAAAGATCCTCCCTCCATTTTTTCTTTAATTCGAACATTACTTTTATGAATCCTGATTTGCACAAGTTAGTCGAATAGTATGAGCATTTTATCTTGTCTGCAGCTGTACTCAACCAACTTGGCGCAGAAGGCACGAGAACTGAAGAAGGAGAAGAGGAAGAGCGATACCCTTCTGTTCCAAATGCTGCCTCCGAGTGTCGCTCAACAACTCAAACAGACGCAACAGGTGAGAGCAGCGTGGATTACTGTGGTGTCACAACAAGATTTCGTTTGAGAGTTAGGATATACTTTTTTTGTGGGGCTTTACGGCTCGTCGACATCGAGGTCATTGGAGCCCTAAAAACGTGTACAGGTAGAGAAAATGCAGTCAGGCACTAAGGAGAGATAACATGACTCTCCCCGCGTGTGGGACTCGCCGAATGACTCAACCATAGCCACGAAAAACCCTCCTGAATTACAACACACCAAAACATATCTCAAAACATTGAGGACAAAAAAAGAGGAAAATGAAAGATACCCTAGCCCTAAGAGCGTCGGGATCGAAAAGAACAAGAGGTGACCAAGGAAGGTCAGGAAAGAGAAAGGAAGGAGCCTAGCACAAGTAAATGAAAGTAATGCCAGACTCAGCTCGGGGCCCCGTGTTCGCCAAACACGTACTTACTAGATGGAGTATACCCTATTCCCCCAGGGGACTTACAAGTCATGTAACTTTGCTGAAAATTATGCAATATGGCTGCCTAACAGGAATTGCCAACTTCTACGAATTCAAGTTATATCCAAATAAATTTTAATAGTAGTCACACAAGTGATTATTTGCTGTAAAGAAGTATAATTTGATAACACAAACTAAGACACAAGGAAATACTCGTTCCACGCGCTTCATGCAGAGGGAGCAGAACAGCGCCACAAGAGCAAGTACATAGAATTGACGGCCGATATTGGCGATAGATTTAAGTTTTCNAGAATTGACGGCCGATATTGGCGATAGATTTAAGTTTTCAGAAATTCGAATGTGCTGCCAACATAACGTAAGGTTCAAATATCGATTCTCTTATGGACTATGGCGAAATAAAAGTGTTGGTCGCACCGTGCACAAGCGCTATACCAACATCAAGACAATTAGACAGACAATAAATATAATAAAGAAATTTATTATCAAGAGAGCTCTTACAAACTGCCCCAAGACCACGTTAAGAACAATAAAGTAATTTACTGCGACTAATATACAATGAACTAATAAACACAGTGTGTTTCCGTTCATGGTTATTTTTTCTTAAGTTAAATTTCCCGAAGCAAAGAAACGACTCATAGTTCTGCTGGTTATCGTTAATCAAATCATTCTGCTCTTATTTAAATTACTTCGTATTATAGTTTTATAACAGAACTACCCGGCATTGTATGGGATTTGCAAAGAAATTTAAAACAATAATTGTAGGATATACTGGTATTTAAAACACCTACCTACATCTGGATTTTTCCCTCAACGTTACCCATGGTTCTTATGTAATATTCTAAATTCATATCTCAGTTACATTTCTCCACTTTCGTGATATTAAATTTTCACTTTTATTCATTTCAAAAATTAAATGTACCACGAAGAAAACCTACAAAAATATACACTCCGAATTTAATTGATTCAATTAAATTATATTGAATATATTTGTTGAAACATGCGCGTCATTTATTGTAGAATAGATGTGCTTATAGTAGAGATATTTACGTCTGTCAGTATTTTATATTGATGAAGCTTTGCACAGTGTAAAATCTTCAATATTTCTTCCAAAAAACAGGGTGTCTACGTTTCATTGGACATTGCAACCGCCATCTTCAGGACAGTGAACATAATAAATTATAAACTTTTATGATCTTTTGGAGACAAGCAGTATTTTACTCACAAAAATGTGCAACGCTTCACGTTTTTACGTGTCGTCCTTGTGCATTCCACATTTTTGTGAAATACTGTTGTTTGTCTACAACAAGTCGTAAAAGTGCATAATGTAACTCTCACAGATAGTTTTCATTGCAGTGATATATCTGTTCTCGTCGACATCCGTTCGAAAACAATCGACGAAATTCAATCGTGCACCGAGGCATTTATTTCTATAAAAATCGATGTACGTGTAATTAGTTTGTTCTAGACGCTGCGAAGTACATACAAAAACACATTTTGTAGGAAAATAAAATTAAGTTCTTAGTATTAAAAACAATAAAAAATACGAACCAAGTGGCTTTAAAAGACAATAGATCAAATATTTAAAAAAATTGTCAAAAAAGCAGTTACAAACTGCGTATATCCACGTGGAGGATAAGAAACTAATTTTACTCTCCGGAAGCAAGCAAGGGACCATCCCATCAATTCCGATCAAGGGTCCTAAGGCAGAGGCGCATTTAACATTTCAATACACACCAAACGAAAAAAATAATTCGGCACGTGTTACAGTACTAACATAATTCCAAAAAATTGTATTTAATAAAACACAAAAAAGTCATTTCACAAGTACGTATTATTATCAAACTATAAATCATTCGGAAAGTAGTATTGATAAATACTAACTATTAAACAACACTAAATTTAGTGTTAATATATATTTAAATGTAAATAATGAGCTAACATTATCAAACCTCGTACGAGGGTGACCTCAAATGAAACCTTATGAGAGCTCTAATGACCTAGATATTGGAGAGCCCTACAGCCCCAATAATAATAATAGTAACAAACCTCCTCTCTAAGGACCTAACGTTTCAAGACGCTCTATGGAAACATTTCCCTTCTTTTGCCACTAGGAGCAGTTTCAGACCCACTGTACCTATATCGCTTAAGAATGCTCTCCAATGAAGTCTCTTTCAGACATTTACCTAAAAGGAGGCAAGCGAGTGTCATGAAACAAATTTACTCATATTGCTTTCGCAAAATAATCAGTGAGAGCGCTGACAAAATCCGAGACAACAGATAAAAACAGACATACCTTTCGAGGTATTTCAAATCGTTCGAGAGTTCTTTAACCAATTAAATTCGTGTTTGACAGGTCCCTGCAGAATACTACGCGGCTGTCACTGTTTACTTCAGTGACATTGTGGGATTCACAGAAATAGCAGCGGAAAGCACTCCATTGGAGGTAAAGAACAGTTTTATGTTATTAAATAAGGTTTCATAGCTGTTAATAGCTTTAACCTAGCCTCTTTTCATCTTTAACATTTTCTTAGTTGTTGAATTTAAGTATTTTTTTTATTACTTTTTGTGGATTTTCTCTATAAAATAGTGACTGTTATTAAAACCAAGTATAAAATCATTATGTATGTTTTGTAGTTAAGACCAGTAATGATATAAATATCTCGAAAAACCGATTTCAAACAATTATATACACATTACGTTCTCGTGCATGTAATTTCTGTAATAAAATGAAAATTGTGAAATGTAAATAATATTAGTTTTGCAATAACACTTATGCTGAAGAAAAAGGTATAGTGTTCTAACATTTATGAACAAATTGTACGTTTATACGCTATTTAATTACATAAGAGAGTAAAATTAACATTTTTATTCGGTTGAGCTGTTGTTTCTCATATAAATTTGAAATCAATGTATTATTAATTGCACCATTCTCAAACAACTCAAACAGAAGAAGGGTTAAAACTGGCAAGAAATACTTCAATTTTCAGGTAGTGACGCTCTTGAATTCTGTGTACAAGCTGTTTGATGCTCGAATTGAGTGCTACGACGTATACAAAGTGGAGACGATTGGTGATTCCTACATGGTTGCTTCAGGACTCCCTGTTCGCAATGGTGAGTTTTCTTTTCTTCTTTTTCTTTTTACAAGTTAGTACTCAAAATAGTCAGCAAGGTTAATTTGGTAGAGCTCAAATCCCAGTGAGTTTATTACCATTATGTCAACTCTCAGGCCCTCCCAGTCCGTTGTAAAACGAGTACCGCGTGTGTCGTACGGGTCAAATCGACCGAAGTATGATTCTGAACATTGGCGGAGATTCGGGAATCAAAGTAAAGGGAGGAACAAAATATTATGGACAGCAAAACGTACCGGAGGGGGGTAGGCAATTTGAATTTTGCTGCTTCCGCTACCTCTGCCACACTTCCTTACTATACTTATATATCAGCAGCTGTACAAATAGGTCATCCGTGACGGTTGACATTTGTGCCTATTTCCCCTAGGAATAATATTAATATTATAACTAATATAATAAATTACTGATAAGACCACAACATTTGTGTGAATTTTTTTATAAATTCTAGTTGTTGATTTGTTTGGCTCTTAAATAAAATATTTCATCGCTCCCAAAAAATGGGGGTAGACTATTTCCTTCGCCCCCTCCTCAATCGCCACCACTGATACTGGACATATATCCTCCTACTTATGCCAAAGCCAAGAAATTACAGAGCTCTACTCTCAATGAAGAGGAATGAGAGACCTGTGAATTAGGATGATGTAATGTGAAATGTTCTATGACAAAATACATTTCTAATTGAGAAACAATTCGATATAAAGACTATAACTAGCAAATTATATGGTTCTTTCAAAAGTTCAAAAAGACGTAAAGTGATGATTCTTTTACAAAAAGTATCGATAAATAATGTGCAAAAATGTGTTTTATTAAATTCATCGATTTCTCAACACTTTTGCAACCATTTCAATTTTTCTCCGAGGTGAGAACTGTCCGTCTTTCTTCGTAATAGCGTACCTTCATTCTCCGTCACAAATAGTGGCGTAATCCTCCTTATGGATTTCCACCGTCTGCACAAGAACATGAACGTAATCCTTTTTATTGCGGGATGGACGCCATTTGCTGATGAGCTAGCCTGTTCTGCTGACTCCGCAGCTATTAATTATAAAATTCATCATCTTTAAGAGCTCCATTCTTCACCAACCTTTATAACACATTTATCTACCCTTCCCTCCCTTGTATCAACTTCTACACAACTACTTGTCTTCATTGACACCATCTCTTGTATTTTGGCAAAATTTTATATTCATACTTTATCGTTACCGTCTCTTAATTTATTATGCTTTTCAGAGTAATTGGAGCGTGAGATTTAATAGCCTCGAAGGTACTTTGAAGAAATTATTGTCACATGTTCTAACAAAGAGCATGCATAACTGTTCCACATAAAAAAGAATTGCTTCGGAATTCCATTATTTGGTTTTACCCAAATTTTTTGAGAGAAACTTCCCGAGACATGGATCATCTTTATCAGCTTTCTTTTTCAAATTCAGGTCACTGGAGCGGAAAAATAAGGAGAAAGTTGAAAAATAAAGAGTAACATTAAAAAGTGGGGTATAGAATATGCAGTCCCTTTTGCGTATAACTCTACTTTGTTCACCCAAAGTATTTCTAAATCATTATTGTTAAGAAGAAAAAGAATTTCTTACTTAAAATTAAAAGATTAATCAGGTTTGTATACATGCTCCCCGAGCAAATTTGCGAGTACGGTATGAAAGAGAGCTCTGCTTTTACATGCAGCTACTTTTTTAAATTGAATGTAATTATGGAATCAACATTTCCATTTTACATTTTTCACAATGTCAAATCAGCCGAACGAAGATTTTGTCTTAGTACTACAGTTGCAGTAAGAAACTCGTTTTTTATCACCAAGTAAGTCAAGCATTAATATTAATGCCTTACAGATCACAAAGAGACGAGTAAATATTTCGACTGGTAAAAGCAAAAAACTTTACAATATATATTTGGACTTCAATTTTCATTATATGTAAAATGTATAACAATATGCGAAATAAACTTAAAATATATTTTTAATTTATTAACTACTTTTATTAAAATTGTTGTCCATGATCGATTTAAAATGTTTTGAAAATGTGTTCCTTTTTCTCACAGAATAAAAAAGGGTGCAATAAGAGACAGGCCATTTACGAGATAAAGGTGGCAGAAAAAAATAAACTCTTCAATGTGAATATTATTACACTACTTTTTATGAATAAAAATGAGCTTGTTTAGGAAATTAAATAAAATCTATATTTTGGAAGGTTTTCCCGGAAATTTCTGAGAAAATTGTTTTAATTTAAAATTTAAAAGATGAATAAATATCATTGAAACTCATCAGATTATAGTTATCAATTAATAATACTTCATTTCCCTGTGATATTTTCAATTATTTTTTGTTTGTTTGTTTGCTTGTTCGTTTGAAATTCATCTCAGGCATCTGAATAGAACTTAAGTTGTTAGTCAGGCATAAGAATATAACACCTTTTCTAGGTCTACGCCTATGAGTAAAATGCTCCTCGTTTTCCGACGACCCGCTTTCCACCAACCAGCCCTCACCCAACCTCCTCTCGCTCCGTAGTACACATACACAACCATTCTTTGGGTGCACCTAGCCGTGGCACGCCGCGCCGCGTGCCTTCAGGCGATGTGAGCTGGTGTCCTGGTGCTGCCGCAGGCGATCGCCATGTGACAGAGATTGCCACCATGGCGCTGGACCTGGTGGCGGCGTGCTGCGCCTTCAGACCCATCCACCAGCCGCAGAGGCAGTTGGAGATCCGCTCCGGGGTGCACACGGGTCCCGTGGTGGCAGGGATTGTCGGATCGAAGATGCCGCGCTACTGTCTTTTCGGAGACACCGTCAACACCGCATCGCGCATGGAATCCACTGGCGAAGGTATGGGACATTTTGCTACGTAATAAACTACCGCTCTCCCACTCTTTCTCATTCGTTCACATTTTGTGTAATACGTTGAAAAAAATTGTCGAATTTCTGGTTGCCACAACAACATTAGTATTGCTAACCTAATACATATTGACATTATATATGTATTATAACTCGCAGCTAACGTTTTATCTTATCTAGGAACTTTTTCTGAAATTTTTGAATCCGCCTATGCCTTAGGGCCCTTGATCGGAATTGATGGGATGGTCCCTTGCTTGCTTCCGGAGAGTAAATTAGTTTATTGTCCTCCACGTGGTCATACGCAGTTTGTACTGTTTTTTGACAATAAATTTATTATTNAGGTTGTACTGAGCAAAGAATCTGCTTGCAGCCACCATACAAATGTTGGTCGGATCATTAGACATTCTTCTTTCAATTATGTTTCTATTTAAACGAATCATCTTTCTACGCACATCGTTGCTTGCGGAAGATAGCATATTGACATTTTGGTAATCTTATACAGTATAATTTGACCAGTCAGATTAATAAAAATTTATTATAATATTACACATACTATTTTTAATACAGGTAATAGAAAAACAGAACAGTATTAAAAAACAGGAAATTAAGTAACAGAAAAAAATCAGTATTAAAAAATCACATTTACATTTAAGTAGAACGTCAGGTTTGAATTAACCTTTTTATTATCTCATTTTATTTCGAGTACCATAAACTTGTAAATGTGTGTGTTCGTACTGTTTGTAATTCATTTCAATTGTTTACGAATTATAAACAATATAAACACACAAATTTATAGTTTGTGTATCTATATTGTTTATAATGTAACATTTTTGTGGGTAATTTTAATACTAATTAGTTTACCACATACCATTTATTATAAGTGTCGCTGATTCCAAAGTGGAATTAGTGTGTAGTGATTCTAATACATTCGTAAATTAATTTCACACTCTGAATACTTAAAGTATCTTCTACACAATCAGTTCCCAACAATTATCTTAAACCCTCTCCCTTAGAATGTATGTTTTTTTCAAGCAATTACTATTGACATTAATCGTAACTTCTATATCTTCCGGCAGAGGTGGAATCTTATATATTGTGTGTAACCGCGCACAAACCTACGGGTGGCAGAATTGGGTGGCAGCGTCATTAATGCAATAGTTTTTATTGCTTTCGAATTTTGAGTGATTATAATAATAACTATTAATTAGCAATATTTTAGAAATCATAAATTGATAACGGTACGCATTTGTTAACTGTACTATAATAACCTATTCCAAGTAAAAAAATTTGTTCTTTTTTACGGGAGGCGTATGTCATGATTTTGCCTTGGGGTTCAGAAATGTTAAATCTCCCACTGCGTGTGGACTCTGGTCGGAATTGACGGGATGGTCCCTTGCTTCAGGAGAGTAAATTTTATAATCTTTCACGTGGTCATACGCAATTTGTAACTACTTTTTGACGATACATTAATTATTCATTCATTTTTGTGAATGGTAATTCACATGTTCTTCCCATTCTGACAGCCATGCGCATACACATCAGCCTGGAAGTGAAGAAGGCGCTGGATGCTGCCGGGGGTTTCCGAACTGAACACAGAGGTCTTGTGGATGTTAAGGTACTTCAACCTTCCCTCATTCAGCAGCTTGTGTTTGTCGCCCTTAAATAATTAAGGATGACCACTTCAGTCTCATCAAAACTGATCACAAATATTTGTTTTGCCGACACATATACTAACGAGCACGAAGATAATATTGACTAATTTTGTTAAGTGAGCAGATGTGCGACATTTGCTGGTCTTTTAGCGGTGGGGAGTAAGGTAATTTTACATCCAAAGAACGCATCCATTACATACAGACTCACAGTTCTAAAGGGGTAAAATAAGTTGATAAAAAATTACGCAGCATTACACTACGATAATTTGCAATGAAACAGATAACTCTAAATATTATCGAAAGTTTAGAAATACGAAATAATCACATACCCTTCCTCGCGCGTATTGAAGTTGCATTAAAACCAGGCAAATGTTTTTTGGTCTTGCTCTATTATAACTTCACTCGATGCACGAATTTCGCGTGTTATCTCGTCCCATAACATTAGTTCATTGAAAATTTGTCGTAACTTTAGTGTAACGTTTTTTTCCAGTTCACCAACATTATTCACAACGAGTGATTTTATTCAACAACGCTCAGATGATTTATTGTAAAATCTTGAACTGAAAATGTATCTCCTAATTTAAGATACAACGAGAGGATTCCTCGTGATGATTCTGTATGCCCGGAACGCTCTCAAAACGCGCATTCCTGTATTTAACGCTGCGGGATATTTTATAACGTAAAATCAAGCGTACGACGGAGGAAAATGGAATTTGGAGAAACCATCTTGGAATACTGTACATTTTTTCAGACAGGAAGCAATTCTCTCTCTTTTAATTTAGAGCCAAGCAAAATTCACCTTCTTTAATATTTTCAGAATTAAATTTCACTTCAACACATTCTACTAAGTTCACACCACTTTTGACGAATTCTATCAACTCGTGATACTCTCGATATCAAATAGATAATGGATATATTTAAAATGGATGATTAGTGTGAAAGCACTTCGGTGAAGTCAAGGAATATTCAGAGTGGAGGACACCTCACGACAGGAGTCGACTCTATAATAGGTTTTAGATAATATTCAAGTTTTCTTCACACTTTAGTCCATTTGTAGTGCTTAATTAAATTAGCAATTTCATATACACAAATCTTTATTAAAAACAACACAATTAAATACCAAATTCCTCTTTCAAATTCTCCCCTCCTTAAATTAGCTATCACATTCACATTATTACCTCTCCCTATCCCATCGCGTAAACAAATAACGAAATTGATTTTTTCTCCAAACAGTCACACTGTCATTGTTAGATGAGGCAGTCTGCAAATCAATCAAAAATAAATTACATTTCTGTTGGTTTTAAATCATTTCAATTCTAATGCTGTCCTCACTTTTGTATTTAAAATGTTTCTTTTCTTATTCTAACTCATTGTAGTCATACTGTCTATAAATCATATATCTAAAATTTTACATGTTTGTAATTGTATTTTGTGATTTTTGTCAATTATATATTAACTCTTTTATTATAGTGTATGCCTCATTGTTCGTAAACTTCAAACCATGTTTAATGTGCATTCAGGGTATGATGAAGACATTGGGGCGAAAGGGCTCTGGGCCTCTCACTCACTGTTTGCGTGACGAATTTACTTGTAGATCATAAGAGCGTTCGCATGGATACTTAGATAAATCACCTACTCGATAACTAACACAATTATTTGAATTTTCGAGATAGTTGATATGGAGCCGTTGCTGAAGTCCCGCGGCCCGGGCACCAAAAAGGGTTCGGCGCGGCATGTCTGTTTAATTTCAGCTCAAGTATAAAACTAACTTTGTACGTATATCCTTTTCTCGAGAATGACTCAAACGATTTTTATAACATTCAGAGATCAAGTGTGTTTTGAAATTACTTATTTCCGAGTACTATCGTCTTTTTACGGAGAAAATCCTCGCGGTGTGACAAGAGAACCCGCCAAACTCTTGAACCTGAGTTTGCCACTGCCATCTTCTCCGTCTTTTCGTTGCCTAACTCTCGGATTTCTATTTTTGTTCCGCTTTACACAGTTATCGCGTATATCATGTCACGCAACGTCACTAAATTGTTGAAAGATTACAGATAATATATTAGAAAGACTTTCCGATCCTTTTTTTGGTTTGAAATTTTGAACCCCTCTCCCTGAAACGAAATCCAAGCTCCGTCGCAGTTTCCAATTAGTGCTACCACGAACTTATCATTACTGTATATGTTATGTGCGCATTGATGCAAACGTTGAAGAATGTAGTTTAGTTGTGGTGGAGGCAGTAAGGAAGGGGCGGAACAGTTTGTCCCGGGGCCCGTGATTTCTGTCCACGGCCCTGACAGTCATTTACATTATAAATGCAAGTACTCTTTACGTGAGTTCTGAAGTCTGCGCGCGGAATACACAAGAAACGCAAAATTACTTATGGCACTGTCGATAGTTTTAATTTGCGATTGTTTAAATTCACTATCGCGTTGGTTAAACCATGACCTATTTCACCATAGTACTGAATATCGTGTGCATACGACCCTCACACATCGCTCGTGTCTATTTTGGGGATGACAGGAGCGCTATGTCGAGAATTTGAACTATTATAGAGTGTAGTACAGCAAGACAGCACCAGTGTAATTCCTATCCTTTGAATAGCGCAAGGATCAAACTCTCCCGCGACTTGGTTCGGTTTCCGACCAGTCTCCTCGGGAAAGCACTCATGACATCCCCAAATTGTAATTTGCAAAACAAGACCAAGGCTATCAGTCTTGTATACTCTATCTTGGTCTTGGTATTGCTATAGTAATGTTACTTTTAGTCTTGTGCGTCGTGTCTTGATCTAGATATGGATCTTGTACGATTAGATCTAGTTCTTATTTTCCGTGTATACGATTCTTTGAGATTAAATAATGATTATGAAAAATTGTAATTAAAATCCCTTTTAAATTTGTTTTAATCCACATTTATCTTTTGGTGAAAAAATGGTACCTGAATAATTTTAATCATTTAGATATAAGTATCAATTTATTGAACGAAAATTTCAATACCAACAAAGATAAGTAACATTTATTTATATTATAACAACAAATGGAGTAGTCCTTCACAGTATTAATTTACATTTTTATGAATCGGAATGATGTTTTTTTTAATTCTATTATTTAAAAAATTAAAATAAACTATTTCAATTTCAATAGGGCGCTTTATTTACAAATATTATTTATGTACAAATGTGTGGCGAGGCTTTTTGTTGCCTGTACGCCTGTAAAATTCCCCGTAAGTAGAGCCGTGGGCTGTGCATACAATGCCCTGGAATTCACTCTCATTGAACGGATAGTTGCAGTTTTAATTTTTGGAAATCTTTGTTTTGAACTTAAAATGATTGTAATTTTATTTACTTGTGATTTGTATCGTATTATTATTATTATTATTATTATTATTTAGCATCCTTTAGTGCATCTTTAATATTGTTTTATTTAGTTGTAAAATATCTCTTAAGTATGCTGCAACTACCGATTAAATGAGCACCGTTGAGAACCACGGGAAACCAACGGTCAGGACACGAATATATACAATTAATATAAACATATTTACAAAAGATAGTTAAATAAGAGAAATAAATTATAATGTACAATATACCAGTTTTGCCATAGAAATATAAATTAAAATAAAATTCAATTATTTACAATACTAAAAAAAACAAAAAAAAACATAATTGACGTAATGCCCTGGAAGGTCTTCTCAACATGTCTCCGCCTGAAACAAAAGAAAAAGACGAAGCGGCAGAATCACGGTTCATTTGAATNACGAAGCGGCAGAATAACGGTTCATTTGAATCACTGGTTTCAGCGCATATTACTCTTTCTCTCATGTCCCTCACATAGCTTAGGAACTGGCCCAGGGACTGCACTAAAGATATTCTATTGTCCCTCATTATCGCAATGGCTAAATCTTCGTTAATGTGATAATTTTGGAATGCACACATTTGGATAAAAGTTCGTTTTTGATCTGTTTTCGGGCGTGTTAGTAAAATGTGAATCCAATCTTCATTTTGATCCCCGCAAAGTGGGCAAATAGTGTCTCGATCCCCCCTCAGTTTTCTTAATTTCCACCCTCCTACGCGAAACCATCCGTAACCCGATCGTTCTTTTGATTTGAGACAGTCAATGTATGGTTTTCTGCCCCATTGTCCAGCTACTAAGGTTTGCACGATAAGTGACCTCTTTTCCAGTCAGTTAGTTTCTATTTCACGACGGTATAAGTCTTGGAGTTTTCTCTTAATATCTTTTAGGTCGTTTAACGATGGACTATTCTGACTCACACAAGGGATTCCTGCTATATGAATTAAATTTTTAATTTGCCTGTCCCATTTTCCTTCTGTATTACAATGGTAAGACTGAGTTACAAGTGGGTTAAAATAAACTATGTTGTAAATAAGTATCATATTAGTAAGTATTGTTCTTAAAACGACACTTAAGATAATACATGTAAGTTGTGCAAGTCTTGCTTTTTCTCGAAATCTTGCAGGCATGGTCTCGTTCTTTCTACTACAGTCTTGATCTTGTATCGAATATTGGCCTTGCAGAAAATGCATAGACCAATATGCGAATCACTATCCCCAAATCGTGGGCGCGATTACTTTGAGTGACAACAATTTCACCGTTGGCACGTGTTTGTCTATTGGCACGAGCTTCCCGATGAGTCGGGTGGTACAAACCTATGCATATTTTTTGTATTTTACAGGGAAAAGGATTGATGGACACGTATTGGCTGACCTGTAAAGACGGTGGCATAGCTAGAGCAGCTGAACTAGACACTCCTGCCTTCTTCCAGGTATGAACTGTGTATATCATCAGTAGTAATTCACTTACATTTACAAGGGTTCAAATTTACCTTGATGTTGGCGAGCCCTAAAGCCACAATTAAAAAAATAAAAGCTCCCATTTACTACAAATAGTTGTTGATAATCAATTAATAGATTAAGAATTTTACAATGAATTACGAGGATCATATGTATATGAAATAGTATTGGTTCCATGTAAAATGGAATGGTGGAAACGCTAACACAAAATCATTAGCATATGTATGAATGAAGAGACGACTCATAGTTCTCACTTTCTACCTCTGGTGACGCTGTTTCAAATTCAGATTGATCCAAATAGGATTTGTAAAGCGGATCCGCAGTCAATTTTCTCGCGGCATTCCCGTTTCCCCTGTCTTTTATTCCACCACATTTCTCTCTCGCCATCATTAACTCGCATCTCATTCGCACATCACCCGTGTCATTCTAGTCATTATTAGGAGGCCGTCTGAGAACAGGTAGGGGTCGAGTACAATGAACAGGGCATAGAGGAACCTCCACGCAGTGCTTCGAGAGACACATAAGCGAGCTCCTCTAAAACTTAACATTGGTACTGTTTTGTGCATTAATTCTGTAGCCTCATCCCAGTTCAGGTTTTTCTCCGGTTTTCCTTCGGGTAGAGGCGGATTTTTTATACAGACTCGCTAGCTTTCTTAGGGGCGAAATAATAAACCTCGAATTCAGTGTTATTTTAATAGTCACAATTTATCAACAATATTTTCCAAATAATCTTTAGTTTGATACTAATACATTACAATCTATTTCTTAAATAACTTTTTTGTGTTTTATTGAATACAAATTTGTTGCTATCATGTGGGTATTGAAACACGCACCGGAGAATTTGTATTCTTAGGAGTGTGCTGAAATGTTAAATCTGCCTCTGCATTAGGACCCTTGATCGGAATTGAGGGGATGGTCCCTTGCTCGCTTCCGGAGAGTAAATGAATTTATTGTCCTCCACATGGACAAACGCAGCTTGTAACTGCTTTTTTGAAAATAAGTTTTACAAAAAAAATCTGACAGATTTTATTCATCATACGAATGAAATAGTTGATTGGAATATATCTTTAAATGAATCTCCATCGATCCCACAGATATTCTCGTAACTGGACTTTGAATTTTCAGACTCTGTGTGCTTATAATAAAACGCATGGAGGTTCAGTCAGTTTAGCATATTCTACAGTCCACAGTTTTTTCTTGATCATGGAAAATGATTTTTTTAAAGCTCATCTAACGCAGGAAACATTGTAAAAATATCATCACTTATACTTCTTAATGGTGGTATGAAACAGTTCATAAAAAATCACTAGACATTTTGAAGACAATATTTTTGTGAATATCATTCCACTGCTCATAGAGGAAGACTGCAATGCAGCTGAAGAACTTTTCTATAAACACGTAAAAATACGACAACTCTAATGTCCAATAATTTTTGTAGTGGGTTTCAAAAGTGCATGAGCAGTGCACATGCACTTTTGCCTAACCTTATGCTGATCGAGATGGAACAGTCGTTCGCTCATAATCGTCGTGGCAAAGTGGTGATTTGAATGTTTGGTGGTGTGGTGTGGTCTGCGGTATTTCCACTGGACGCTCACCTACAGATCATGATATTTGACTGCATGTATGGCAAAAGGCATACAACAATAATAAGTTTTCAAATAATTTGTAACTTTTATACAGGACTGTCTGACGCGCAACTTCTCAAACTTTTTTCAGTGTCTTCCAGTGGGCCATCGTCGCTAATATTTTGACATGATATTCTGACAATGTGTTTGAGTATTTTAAAAAATCAGGACCACTTTCGACCTGCGCTTGTTGTAAGTTCCCTTGCGAAACATCTAGATAGGGTCAGCTGGCGGAAAATGTTGGCAGGTTAAGGGACAGCAGAGAACTATGTTTGCAAGCTCGGAATATACGCATTTTTTCCAAGGCAGGAAATCGAAAGAGACATTATCGACGATGGCCCACTGGAAGACACTGAAAAAAAATTTGAGAAGTTTCTCGTGAGACAGTCCTGTATAAAAGTTACAAATTATTTGAAAACTTATTATTGTTGTATGCCTTTTGTCATACATGCAGTCAAATGTCATGATCTGTAGGTGAGCGTCCAGTAGAAAACTTATTATTATTGTTATATGCCTTTTGGCGAGGTTCAGACAATGAGGCCTGCTCTTCCACCTAACCGTAGGACTGGGGTAAGGGAACTGGGAAGGAGAGATGTTGCCGGCGAACTTACGGTACCAAACCGACATTTGGCTGGAGTAGGTGAGGGAAACCCCAGCTGAAAACCTCCCCTAATTCGACCGAGCAGATTTTGAACCCACGCTCGACCGCTCAACGGGATTGCGGAACGTACCTCTACACAACTTCTCGACTTTGTGAAAACCTCACCGATTTGTTTTCATTCTCACTGACTACCCCAGCACATAAATCGCTACATGACGAATTATCTTCTGTTACAGGAGATACCTGTCTTCATGAAACGGCTTCGTGATGAGTACTACATTTGAGTTGGCACTTCTGTGTATCAAATCCGCCCAGGTAGGCAGGTGAGCAGTGCACATGCACTTTTGCCTAACCTTATGCTGATCGAGATGGAACAGTCGTTCGCTCATAATCGTCGTGGCAAAGTGGTGATTTGAATGTTTGGTGGTGTGGTCTGAGGCTTGGAGGAAATGTGATGTGAAACTTGCATGTGTGCGTTATTTTAGAAGCCAGCCACAATGCTGCTTTAAAACGGGCAGTCGAATATTATAGGGGTCATCCATAAAATTCATTCGTTTTGAGGTGTGGGGGTCCATCGAGCGTTACGTTGATAAATTATTGGGGTTAGGGGAGGGCGGTCACAAATAATATTATATAGTCATTCAAGATCATTAAATTTACAATAATCAAATGTAAGATATAAGATTTGTTTAAACAAAATAAATAAAAAATTGCCATGGTTTTTATACCACCTTTAAATATTAGTGGATAAATACAAAAACTAACAATCAACTAATTACAAAAATATCGTATCTTTATTTTTTGCCCCAAATTACTTGACGTCTTTGTGATATGAAAAGGGGAGGGGGAGTCAAAAATTGTCCAGTTTGATGAAAGTATTTCATGGATGACCCCAATGGACGACTAACGTGTTGTTACGAATATATTTCACTATTAGTGGATAAAATAGGCGTTGTATTATTCTTAATAAATGCAATCGTCGAAGACAATCTAGTTTTGTGTTGTGAATAAGTACTCGGATCGTATTTTCTACGGTTACAGTTCACGGTTGAATTTTATGGAAACATTGTTACAGATGTGTGAATTTTGTACTCTGAATAACATTAGTTGACAAAATATGAACCTTATCCCTTTTCGATTACCTGTAGTTCATCTTTCTTACTAGTCCTTTTTCTTCTTAAATCCAGCAGAAAATTTTATCTTGTGTTATATACTATTTATTGAAATGATATTTATACGTTTGTGGTGTTTTAATTTGTATAATACAAACTTACATTTAATCTAAAAACACAAAAGCATTTATGGTAGATTTCTCACTTTAATTTGTAAGAAATCATATCATAGAATTATAATTACATTTCCAAGCTATGAAACATACAGCAACGACTCCAGGAATAAATGACAACATGTTCCAATGCTGTTATCTATCGTATTGCTATATTACTTTAGATTAACTAATACATGGTTTTAAATATATCGGTATAGTCAACTCGGTTTTCATCCAAAACGTTTTATGCAACGAAAACGAACTGACCAACGTGAACAAAACGCGACCTACGAATATCCTTTATGATAATCAAAAAGTTTTATGTATCTCTCAATATAAAGACTCTCCCACGTTTAGCGTCAATCTAAGATCTACTCAATCATTTCCGGTTAACTTTAAGCTCATTTTTAAACTCGTCAAAAATAAATTGTAAGAAAATCCATATGATCTTTTGGTCAAGCATCTTGCAAACAATTAACGACTCTTAAGGAGACGGCAGTTAGATTTTTTTCTTCACAAAAGTGTGTTATCCCTCCCAAAACATAAAAGACTCATTGAATTGTTTGTTTCCAGCCATGCGCCTAATTTCTGTACCAAAATATCATCTGTTATAGCGGCTCATTTCCATACCTCAGTCCCATACAAAGGGTTCTAATTACCTTGACGAGCCCTAAAGCCCCACAAAAAAAAATCAGTCCCATACATCATGTCCTCTTTGTTTCACCATCTCGTGCGGGACCTGGGCAGTGCGCAGGGGTAACACACTGTCATGAGAGTAATGCCGTCTGCGTATCCATGTCAGTGAACAAATGTAATTAAATGACTGTTACGTCATGTTATTCAGGCGATGGTCAAAGACGTATCCAGGATAAATTAAGATCGTAGGACCTAAAAATTCTTACGCTGCAAAAACATGTAAAATAAAGTCTAGAAATGTGTTTTCGATCTTATTTACGTCCTACGAATTGACTTAGTAAACTAAACGTTGACATAAATATAAATGCCGCTCGTTATATTTGAGATAGAAGTTTCCTTTAAAAAAGATGTTTGGTTTTAATAATGATCCTTTAAACAATTATTAATCATTTATCCTTTAAACAAGATTTATGTAGGGACGAATTCATGGTGCATCTTATAAAAACATCGAGTTTTAAGCATCGTCGTGCAGAAAGATTATGGCCGTTTGTTTTGGTTCATTCAAGAAGTTTGCACCTTGGCCACGTGAGAAATATAATGCTAAAGCATTTACACAGGAAAGGCCACTAAATAGTCAAATGTCACAGCTTAAAAATTTTGGGAATTTTATCTTTGCGAAGCG
The DNA here is from genome assembly GCA_002313205.1 of Laupala kohalensis. Classification (NCBI taxonomy): domain Eukaryota; kingdom Metazoa; phylum Arthropoda; class Insecta; order Orthoptera; family Trigonidiidae; genus Laupala; species Laupala kohalensis. The sequence goes on from NNCF01127818.1 coordinate 261,362, forward strand.
CCAACGTCGGAGCCGAATGTTCCCGGATAACATGTTCTCTCACGAGTCATGCTATCCGCTCCCTGTCCCTCTACCCCGTAAAAGGTGGCAAAAGCGTCAAATATTTTATTTTAAGTATTAATTGCTTAACTATTAAATATTCAAGCAGGCAAAAATAAACTTAAATTTCTCTGAATCTTCCGATTTAAACTATACAGTTAATCTCAAAAACTAACCGTCCACAAATTATAAAGTCTGTCCTACCCCATCATTCATTTCAAGTAATTCTTTATAACCCTTCTTAGGCACTAGAAATGGGAGACAAAGTGCCTCAATTATCCCTATACCCCTCCTGGGGTGACCCTACCTAGACCCCTACCTCTGTTCTAAATTTCNGATTCTTTATAACCCTTCTTAGGCTCTCCAAAAACTAGAAATGGGAGACAAAGTGCCTCAATTATCCCTATACCCCTCCTGGGGTGACCCTACCTAGACCCCTACCTCTGTTCTAAATTTCTTCTCTCATTCTGCTTTTAATTCAACTTAATAATCACTTAAACTAGGGATACTATTTTCGGGACTTTCAGTAGGCCTGTAGACCATAGAACAAAATTTGTACGATTTCTTTCAGTACTTCACCCCAATACATTATGGAAACGGATAATTGACACAATGAATAGTGAGTTCTCCACAATGTGTTGTGGTTTTGGCAAGTGTTGATACATAATTTTGCATTGAGAACAAACTGGGACGTACTGAGAATGATTATTATCGTAAGTCAGCATCTGTGACCTCAAGAAGTTTCTTATAAAAGCTATTCATAAGTCCAGGACTAAATCTAAATGAGATGTCCCGTTGCCATAAGACAGAGTTTATTCATGTTCTGTTATTCATATTCATGACTGTCCTGAAAACATCATTAAGAGGGACATTTCCTTCACTAGACACTTTATTCTTCTTCCAAAACTTCCTGCATTTTATTTTCAATTTATTTCTAAATTTTCGTGACCTTAAACAACTTAGTGAATTAATCAACAAACACAAAATGATACATGTAACCTTCACTCTTGTCCTGAATTAAAATGTTTGTGATTTTGAATTTGATAAAACAGATATCAGTATTTTCCTGATGAAGGAAGGAAAGCGCCAAAACTTTTTCTTCCGATCTAAGAGTAACTTGGGTGTTGGTTTCTCATTTATCTTTTGTAAATAAATAGTTTCAGAGTTCAGTAGAATCCTTTCATCTCCAAGATTTCCATAACATACATCTCTTGTTGAGTCAACTGATGATAGATAACAGCATTACAATTTCTCAAGTATCCTCCCAATAAGGTAAAAATAAGGAATTGAAAGTGAAAATTTATTTTATTCACATCACTAAGCTTTGAGTAATGCTGCTCATACTCATATTGAGCAAATTTCTTGTTTTTTTACTTGGAAATGTCAGAGGTTGTGGAAGAAATCAAATAAATATCGTAAGCTTTTTTTCAAAGTAGGGAAATTTATATTTTTACATTCATATATGTTGTGAATAAACCATTATTTATTCATAAAATATCACAGATTTCCATAGACAGCTGTTTTTTTGGTAAATATTACAATCCTTATATGTTTGCTAGTTATCATGATCAGATCCTCGATGATGCACAATCTGAATATTATAAAAACCTACCAATTTTATTTCTCATCATCAAAATTACATCTAATCATCTAAGTATTACTGAAGCCTAAAAACTATTTGCAAATAATAAAGCTGTGGCCAATGGCATAATGTACAATCCTTCAAACCCTGTGACGTGAGAGAATCAGGAGTTGGGAGGGTAGGAAGAACCTGGAAGGTCATTAGAAAGATTTTATAGTTATTTTACTAGAGGGTCTTAAACTTTGAAATTAGATTGTCAGTGTATTAAATCCTGAATGTATAAAATAAAATGAAAAACTTAGCAGCCGATCCCGAAAATGCATGGAGAGTCATTTACCAGTTTCAAGACAAAAGAAACAATTTTAAATATGAATTGAAAAATAAATTCTTAAAACAAAAAAATTACCTAGATACACTCCTAAAATACATTCTGGATCTGTAAATTTTATTTCCCATACAAAAATAAGCATCAAGTGTGTAGGGTCTTTTAGCAAAACAGATTACTTGATTTGTCCTAATAAAGGCAGTCCATTGTTATTCATTTATATATGAAATGAAAATTAATAGTTCTGATGTATAAATAATATTTTCTGAATAATCTATAGTTTGATAATAGAACTTGTGAAATAACTTTTTTGTCTTATTATAATACAAATTTGTTTGTATTCTTTTAATATTATAACATGTAGCAAACTATTTTTATTCATATCTCAGGAGTGTGCTGAAATGTAAAAAAGTCTCTGCCTTATGGACCTTTATCAGAATTAATGGGATGGTTCCTTGCTTGCTTCCGGAGAGTAAGTTAATTCCTCATGGGGTCATATGCAGTTGTAACTGCTTTTTTGACAATAATTTTTTTGTAACCTTACATTGAAGAAGTTCAGTAGCATTTAATTTATTTACTGTTTGAAATTGGAAAAATGAAATGCTATCACAAGGACAAGGTCACAAAAATTGTAATAATATTTTGCCTGATAGTAGAGCTACCATTGAAAGATAATATAAAATTGATTGTTTAAATTTACTTAAAATACTTAAATAAATTTAAGTATCATACATTATTAAAATTAAATGCAATTTTGTACACATTTACATTCTAATAGAACTGACCTAATTTTTGTAACTAAGGCAATAGTGTCAATGTCACAGAATTTTTAGAATATTCTATGAACGAAAATACTACAACACAGAAATAATGTAGTAGGTAATATAAATAATTTTAGTAAATTAATTTTAGTTTTAACTTTACTATAAAACATTTTAAGTCGGCAGTCTTATTAAATTACTTGATCTCAGTATTTCATATATGCTCAGTCCATGAGCGTAATTGGTTCTGTTCTTTAATTGAACATAATTTGTTTCTATTTTTAATATTCCAAGTCCAGAAGTTTTGCCTCATTTATTTTGAAAAATTATATAGTCTTAATTCCATCTCAACTAAGCAAAATGGTAAAGAAAAGTAATGAATTACTATTATTGTGAATATTATTGTTGGTTTTTAAAATGTTGACTGCTGGTAGTCAGAGACTAGTTAAATTACTTACATGCATTCTTTTAGAAATATATAAATTTTTTACCTAAGTGTATAATTGATTTTTATATTACTTGCAGTGTATGTGATATTTTCAGTTTCTAGTCAACTAGATAAATACTAACAATGAATTCCAACTCTTTATTTCATAAATGTGTATTTTTTTAAACTCTCAAATAAACTTATGGTTTATTTCAAATTAACAATAAATTCATTTCTCGTATGAGCATTGACACTAAATATTTACAACATTTTGTGCACCTATTATATCTCAAATATATATATATTTTTTTAAATTTGCCTCATATTCATTGAGAGAGAAATGTTCATATGAAGGTTCACGTAAGTTAACATGTTTAGCATAATCTTACTGAAAGACATTCTGTAACAGCATTTAATTTAAAGCTGTAAGTTTTATTAATATGGATTGGTAATGGAAAGCATTGTTATTAAATTTCCACTGATTTTCTGGCACAATATTAAGAATTGAACCTATCTTAAAAAGGAGAAAAATGCATTATATCATCAGGTTCTTAACATGGACAAGAACTGTCTCAATAATTTAACAATGAAAATTATTTATCATTATAACTCAAAAATGTAAATGTATTTTAATCATAATGAAATTATACATCTTCTCTAGGTAACTTTAAGGTCATTAACTCATTTTTATAATTATAGTCCACAATTTTCTATTGTTTTTACTAGTTTTTGCCTGTTTCCCAAACCACGTAAGACCTGAAGAGAAGAATACTCATTACTTCATTGTTAAAGAAATTTATATTAATTTTTTAAGATATTTTGTATTAAATACAAAAAAAATTCATTAATTTATTAATACAAGTACAAGATGACAATATTATAAAGTATATTATAATGTTACTTTTAATGTTTCATGAGAACCCAATGAACTGACTAAAACACAAATTCTTGTACTTCTCCATGATATTAATGGTTCCACCACAAAATAAGAACTAATTATGTTCTCACCTAAAAGTTAAGAAAAAGTAGAAATAAATGTATGTTCATTATTATGGTGATTCTGGCTGGTCACATTACTTTCATACATTCTAAGTGTGCATGTTTGAGATCTTGTATGTTATGTTATACATATATATTCTTCATTAAATGGAAATGAGGAAAATTGCATGCAGCAATACATGTTAATTTAGGCTAGAAAGGCATAAATATTGAAGTTATGCTATAGTAAATGATTTTACAAATGATGCTTTACAGAATTCCTTTACTGTTTTAAAAGTGAAGCTCACAAAATTGAATGAAATGGTATATGAGGAGCATATTTTTATGAAATATATTTAATATACAAATTTACCTGTTTGTAAAAGTGTAACCGCAAACAAATGCTTATTCAAAGTTCTATTAGAGAATTAATGTTTTCTGGATGTGATATATTTTATACATACTTTATTCAAAAGTGGAAGAATTATTTTGTGTGTGTATTTGTTTCATAGAGACTATATAAGAATTTGGATGAAGTATAATATTAAAGTTTAATTACACAAGAAGAAAGCTATTTGTCTATTGCTGATTCCATGATGTAATAGTTGTGGATTCGCACTGTTGTGAATATGTTTCTTCTATTTAAAATGTATAATTCTTTGTACAGTTGTACTGATATATTTGTAATAATGTATGTGCCATTTATTTTATAATTAAATAAATAAAATAAACATTCCAGTCTTTTTGAAGATCAATGCTGATAAGAAACAAGAAGATATAAAATATATTACATAAATAAAAAATTTACCATCTTCAGTGCAATAATTTTCTATAATTATTAATCTTCTGAACTGATCAATTCTCTCAAAACTTTCATTACTTTTGGATTAGTGATATTTAAATGCAAACTACCCACAATATGTACGTAAGTAAAAACAGATATTCATACCTAACTTATGTTGTAATTCTTTAAAAAATAAATATTCTTTTAATTCTTCTTGAAGGATAATCCTTAAATATGTTAAAAATATTTCATGAAAATCAAGATCCCAATTCATATTCAAAGCTACTCAATGAAGTTGAACAATGATTTTTGGGAAATATACAAAAAATTGGCCGAGTGTCTGTAGTTTTGCATGTATCAGAAAATAATAATTGTAATTGTTTTCTCTCATATGCTATAAACCTTCCCGCAATCAAAACCTGTAGCTTGAGAAAAAAGAAATTAATTTGTTTTGCTCATTAGTTTGTGAAGAGACAAACAGACAAATACATTTCCAGATTTATATTTTTATATATCAATAAGAAGTATTTATTGTAAGTATCTCAAATACATATTAAATTTATTAATTGAAGATGTGTCAAAACCCTTGCTCATTTACAGATATCAGTGACTATAGTTGGGTCAGTATTGCACTGTTATATATCTACAATAATATTTTCTGATCAATTTATGTAATCAGAAAATATTATCAAAATATGTATAGTCCCATTACACTTCATCATATGTATGGTCATATCTATTGTAAAGCAAAATGGATGACATACAATTTTTTGCTGCTGTATGTCATAGATATATGATCATAGTTGAACTATGATCAAAGCTCGTGCTTTACACAGTCACATCTTTGATCCTAGATACATGACCCAGAAATATGATCGTGTAATACCGGCCTTAGGATTTGAAGAAGGGCACAATATTTCACACAATTCATATTCATTTTGACTATGAACTATTGACTGTTATGAATTAGATTAATACAATTTAAATCTTAATTCATCAAATTGGAATGTATAAAAAAAACACTGAATAAAGAACAAATATTTTAGAAAAAAAACACCTAGGGCAGGTTACTCCAATAATACAAATGTTTTAAGGCATAGCGAACATGTATTTCAACAAATATTCAATTTTTTAAAACTGTATTTTACCAAACTGATGGGCATAGTTTATTGTGAGGATTCAAAAGCATCCATTTTCAAATACAAAAGTCATGCAATTATACTAAATCCAATTATCCGAATGAATTGGAGAAAAGGCGATCCTAGGTATAATAGTTACTCATCCTCTACCTCTGGTATCTGGTTCATACCCAGATTGATCCAAATAGAATTTACAGGTCTGTGGCCTGCCTTGATTTCACATCACCATTCCCGCCTTGCATCATCACCGAGAAGATCTGCAAATCGTAAGACAAAGAGGAAGGTTGTGCACTTGTTACAATGTGGGAATTGCGATGCCACACCCACCTGTTCCATAGTATCAAAAGGTTGAAATTTAGGAGAATTATAGGGTTGTTCTCATGTTTTTTCTTCTTTTCATACAATATAGAAATCTTGCTTGCATTTTGTTGTGCAAATGCAAATACACAATTCATCAAAATTTTCATGTGAAAAATTTATCACAATCTCTCACTTAAGTTATTGGGAGGATGTGATGGAAATGTTGTGGGATTTTTTAAATATAAATTTGCCGCTTATGTCTCATCACACAAAATAAAATGCTTTTCATCACAAACCAATATATTTCACCACTATGGACACATACTTTCACCAATGGGTGATTTGTTTAAATTGTAGGGAGATTCCCTAAGCAGTGATGGAACACACAAACCAAGTACCTTCAACAAGTTAACACCATCCTCAACAGTTTTTTTAAACATCCCTTACCTTTCATTAAGAGGGGGAAATGGGGTTGGGGGTGGTCTTCGAATACAGGCGATTTTTTAATCTCAGCATCTATTGTAAAACCGTTCTAACTTTGCACATGCCGTTTTGACACACAACGCTACACTATCCCTGTCTCCATTCGCTCGTTCTTAGCAGGCCAATATTTCCGTCAACACCAAATAAAGCAGCTTCCGAGGTTTGGGGAGGATTTCTTCAAGCAATTTTCACTCTAACGGTTGGATTGCAGTCCTCCATTTCGAAGTGTTCAGTTTGTGCTTCAAGCAGAATCCGCCAACTTGACTCGAGCAGCCATTCGAAAATCTCAATGTTTAGAACTGCGAGTCGGTCCATGGGGTTATACTATATCCGGGAGTATGTCTAACGCTGACAACCATGAGTGCGACATTGCCATTTTCAGTTAAAACTGGAATGAAAAATACAAATCCAAGTGCTAAGTAAGAAAGGCCATAGAGTGGATATAGTTGAATCTTTAATTGTGAGACTAGCTCTGACATAGAGATTTGGTTTTAGCGAAACTGCCCAACAAACAACAAGGTTGTTCCACTGCACAGAAATCTCCCGATAAAAGATTGTGTAGATAACACATGGGAGTCCCCTAAACCTACATTTCACGACTGCACATATCAAAACACAGAAGTTGAAGGAATTGCGCCACCACTTTTGCCTCGCTATGTTACAGCAAACACTTCTCTACGCTTGAAACACAAGCAGACGATCGTATAATTAACGGAAATAATAATATTACGCTCTAAAATTGTCATTTGTGATATTATGATCAGGGATGAAAGAAATCTGTTTTTATTAACTAAACCAAAAATTACACGACCATGTGCCTATTTAAACCATGCGTGATGAATGATTTGTAGTATAGAATCCGTCTGAACCAATTCACTGCAATAAACTCATTTTTTATGTGATCCTTTACGTGGTCAATAATTTATTTGTAAATATTCATTTTTTAAACCATTTTTCTGTAGTTTAACGTGGCAATATAATAACATTATGTCATTGTGAAAAGCATTTAAACTACAACGTTTTCTCTGTGATTGAATAGCGAGTGCGGGGAACCCGTGGCGATCGGACGGGGCGATAATGGTGGGAGAAGTGGTGAGCAAACTGGTGCTTTTTGTCGTAAGTATCCAATTTTCAACAGTGATGATGTTTTGTCTTGTGCATAGCAGTTTCTGTCTCTTTAATTACAATATACTCCACTATCCTGCTACAAGCGTGTCTTCAGTAACCTTAGTAATGCTAATATCATGGATAAAATAATTAATGAAATAGTATATAACGTGCTATTGATTAAAGATGTTAATCGGAACGCCCAGCGCTGTTTGAATATTCTAGCGCTCCAAACCCAGCGGCCAATCAGGTAGCTCTCTCTGTGCTCTCCCCCCACCGTCCGACCGGCCATGAACATTCCCCTCTATGGAAATCGAATACAACAGCAAAACCGCTAGGCAAACTTAACTCGCAAAAACCAGGGCTAGGGGAGTCGGATTTTTTTTTTCAGACACCAATTAGAAGAGCTGCTATAAATTTGTTTAATAAGTGCCGAGGCGAGGTTGGGGATTTGTTTATATTTTTTTAACGGTTAAAGGTTTATAAAGGCGGCTTAACTTGAACGATACTAGGAATGTCTCTCTTCAAAAATGTATCAATGTTTTTTGTATATCTTATAATTTCCGAGCGCTCGAATTTGTTAACTTTTAAACATTAATAACAATTTAAGCAAAACATCTGTGATGTCCGAAACTTAGTATGTTGCTTAGAATCACATTATCTAGCGATTTATGCAAAAAAATTTGAGTTGGACAAATTGGGTTTCCAAACTCACATTTACAATGGCCTATTATTTTAATCCCTAATATTGAACAGATGTATTTTATCTAACAAGGTGTTCAAGTAAATTGTAATCATGTTGAATTTTTGTTGTCCGTGCAGACTGTAGGTTTCATTCCTAAATAATATGTTCTTAAATTATTTCCTTTTTTGACATTCGGACTTTTCGAGTATATTTCATCTTTATTTTTGAACCGAGTTTACTAGTATTCAAGACACTAATGATACTAGTAATCAAAATGGTCATTTACTCCATCCTCGTTATTTTTTCTTCGAACCATTACAATTTGTAAAATGTTTTTAACGTTTGCCCATAAATACAACCAATACTATCCAGGGTAAGAATTTTTCAATGAGGAATTGACTACTTACGGGAAGAAAACTATATAAAGGAAAACTCCTTAGCTATTGCGAAATATATCGTCAGTAGTTTGTAACACTTGGAATTTTTCGCGCACGTTACTATTTCACAGAAAATAATGCACGCGATTATTTCTGTTCACCTGACCATTATTTCCACAGTAGCTTGAGATAACATTTAATGTAAATATTACGTATTGGAAGAGAAGTATCATTGTGGCTCTTAGTAATTTTATAATTAGAATTTGAAGAAACCTAACCAAAAATAGAAAGGTGTAACCCCCTTGCAGTATAAACGTTCTTTTGTTTCTATGTTTATTGTCTCCTAGGCTTGTTTGTCAACAATGAATAAAAACATTTCTCGTTGTGGTGGTTGCAGACTTATTTACATAAGCGAAGAAACAAGTGAAGAAACCTTTCGTAAAGTATTGTTCTCTGAAAACTAGGATATCGAACACGGTTATTTTTATTGATTAATGTGTCTAGAATTTGATCAGTCAATGTTTACGGAAAACGTGAAGATATAAAGAGTCTATGTTCGAAAGTACTATTTTTGGGTCAAATTTAGCAAATAAAGAAGAAAATTTTTCCTATGTTCGTTCGGAATGGAGATTTTTCCTCATTGAACACGTAATACTTATGTTTGACGTGCGTTTATTTATCCTCATTTGCTTATAAATAGTTGGCTTCACTCAATGACGAATAATTATGTGTTCGATATCTCATTTTTGAGAGTAAATGAGAATATTGTTCTAGCTTCAAGTAATTTAATTTAACCATTATGATTTAGCTCTACATTTCAGTTGAATATTTACCGACTTTTTGTAAAACAATTTTGACATCAAAAAATTATTTTGAACGCTTAAATGAGGTCTCTCCACTAAAAATTAGATGTTCAAGTACTAGGGTAGGCAGTACATAGTGAGGAAAATCGGTGTTAGAAAGAAGAAAACTTAGCTCATGAAAAACGTGATGCTCCAAATGAACATGTGTGAAGTGTGGTCGTCGGATCGCCATTCGAGGTCGCGGACGGCATCGGAGCTCTCACGGACAGATGTGAACAACAATGCAGTGTGTGATATGAGCATGGACGAGTCGACCCCTGGAAGGCACTCTGTCGACCGCTGCAGTTCCAACGAACGTTATTATTCGCGCAGGAAACGTTATGCATTGGAAGATCTCTCGGAACTGATGTGCGCTATGAAGATCGCGCGAGGAACCGAAGCAGATCTCGATTCCGACGGAAAGGACAGACTTCCACCGAAGACATCGCGCAAACATGGTGGGAATCGCAGCAAAATCACATTAAAGGTAAGAAGAATACTGATTATTTTTGTATTTTATCACTACTGTGTTACATCCAATCTTGAAACTGAAATGTCTTCATTATGTATAACACAGAACTCGTATGTCCGTAAGTTGGATTAAGTTTCAAAAACATTCTTTCTGAATATTATCTTTGATTCACATACTTTGCGACAAGGTTTCTCTACAATGCGAACGGGACTTCGCAGGTGTCCATGGCCTCGATTGTCAAAATATTTATGTTGCACTGGTTTTCTGTGTCATTACTGATCATATCATAGCAATTAGTATCACATGTTGGAACACCAATTACTATACTGTTCAGTTCATCTCCAGTTAATTGACATTTATCCTCTTGTATCGACCAAAGTTTCCGGAAAATGTTCCAGAACCGAGGGAGATAACAAAATGACTTCCAACCCATTATAATATTGTAGGTTCTACGAAGTCAATATTATACAAGTCACACTATGTTTCTGAAATTACTTTTTTCGGTGCTCTTTATGACTTCTCAGTAACTTTCAAGATTGAAATGCTGTACCACACAATAAAATAGTTTTTCAACCAAAATACATCGTTTCCATGTCTCTTTAATTTGAATGAACACTTTCATTTGTTATCAAAGAGAAGACATCTTGAAGGTGTCTGAAACAATAGTGCTTATTGTGTAAACTAATATACTTGCGGATTTTAGATGATGTTGAACATTGTTTCTCTAGATAGTAACGAGATTTCTTCATGCCATTATAATTATTTCGGTATTTAATGAAGACCTATCATATAGTGCATTACTCAGCATGGCTATTATATTTGTTACAATCTTCACGATTAAGTAAGAACACATACAACTTGGTGTGATCCAAATTGACCCGTTGGACCGCATAACATGAGATGAACGGAAAATGATAATGGTATTTAATCTGTAAACGTGTATTACCATTACACTGAAAATAATTATTTTCAATTGTTAAACTGAAAAATAACAAGTCCCTGAAATAATTACAAGAAAACTATTGCGTTCCTCTCTACGTACGAAAATTGACGTTATAATAGTAGTAAATTACGAAATTCACAGTTATCTACCAAACAACTGTTGCACGAGTGTTCTTCGACAAATTTGCTTCGGATAAACGTAACAATTTTACATATTACACAAATTTCAGCACAATGTAGAGAGCAATCGGAGACATCAGATGGACAGTTCGTATCTTATGAAGTCCAAACGAAATGTCTTCATTTATTTAGGCCCGCTTCCTGACCCCAGGATCCTCCTACTTGAGAGGGTTCGATTAACTCGACTCACACGGTGCATTTGAGGACATAAATCCAAGCAAAGTTGAAATAGAAGTACAAAATAATTCCTTCTTTGTATCACGTACTATACGATCATGTGCTTAGTAACGAACTATAGTTTACTGAGTGCCGTGGGCTGTGCTACTATACCCTAGTATTCACTCTCAATGAACTGGAACAGTAACTAAAAATATAAATATTAAAGGATTACGATTATTTGGCAGGTAATTAATATCAGTAGGGGCAAAGAAAATAAATAAGTGTATTAAATAAAAATTATACACTATAACTGTCTTTTTTTTCTAAATTCTGTTTGTTATATATACTTAAGTGACTGTTTCGTTCATTGAGCACCATTGGGAACCACGGAAAACCAACTGTACACCATTTCCACCCAGACCACGTATAGTGTACACGGAAGAAATATGTACATAACGAACCTTAACACGTTGAAACCGGTAATAAAGTGCCCACAGCATAGTGTACTGCCTGGTTCACTTATCTCCTGTATGGGGATGTGTCTCAGGTCTTCCGGGGTTTAGGTCTGAGTGGAAATGGTGTACAGTTGTGGAAGGCGAACGGGTGATGTAGTGGCTAACACGCGTGCGATCAAAGCAGGGGTCCCAGGTTCGATTCCCGGTTCGTCGCCATTTTCACCTGACCGAAAGTTATCACATATCTTCTCCACGTGTAGGGTACACGGAAGAAATATGTACATAACATTAAATTATCGAACCGAAATTTTGCAGGATCCTTGTTGATAGCGTTATAAGTGCGGACAAATGTGGTTTTACTCGGCCAACGTGCGGATCTGATGCGATGCTGGCGCGGTGCGGTTATGCGAGTCCCCAAATTTCTCTTCAGTGTAGCTTTCCGCCTCTGTCAACAGGTAGGTTGGCGCCGACGGCGCTCCCATGCTAGTCATTGCTCTTCCCCATGCCCACCGCCTCCTCCCTCACCGTGGCTACTGAGTAGCTCCAGTGGCGGCGGAGGTGGTGGTGACGGCGGTGAGGAGAGCGAGGACTCGACGAGTGACGGAGACGGCGGAGTGGAGCGCGCGGCGGGACGACGACCGCGGCCGCGGCAGCGACGCCATCCTCCACAGCCACCGCACCAACAGCACCAGCAGTCGCGACGCCCCAGGCGGCTCCAGCGCGGTACGTGCCCCGCGTGCCGCGCCACCCGATCCGCTTCACCCAGTCCAGCGACGTCGGTGCGCGCGGAGGCGGGGTCGCCCGTTCCGCGAACCCCTCTGCTCGCAACACGCCGTGCCGCTTCCTGCCACGGGTACCTCATTACGTTGACATTCGTTAATTAGTGGAGACAATGGTGATACATGGCACACATGTGCGTTAAGTTAGTAACGTGATTGACAGTTATTGATATGCAATGACGTATCTTAAATTAAAGTAATTTAATCGTTATGTTTTAGTTGGTTTAATGGGGAATTCCTAGAATTTGTTTTTGTTAAGAGAATGTCGTCGGTGGAAAATTTCATTTACATGTTCCCGGAAATTTGGTGTAGGCATTTGGATACTCTGCTTAATTACTCTGAATGTATTGAGGAATTTGCGAAAATTTGTAATCGTACACTTAATTCAACAGCATATATGAAGAGCTAACTAGTGTTTCAGAATGAAGATTATTAAGAATCAGAACCCGGAAACAAATCAACGATACATGTGGTTGGCGGGAACACTAAAAAATAATTATAATGTACTTGGGCACCGAAATATTTGCTAGATCGTTTTAAAAAACCATTACAAAATATTTAATTTACATTAATTAAATAAAGTCTTGCTTCACTATTCGATGGACATTCAATGAGCACGCATTACGATTTATTATAGACTAATTTCTCTCTGTTCAATTTTTGGTTTTATCATGTGTGGTGTGACTCGCAATTATTTTGACAATTGAATATGACAACATTTTCAGTAGATATATACTCAAAGACTTTGCCGAAAATTATGCAATAAGGCTGCCCAACACAAATTGCCAACTCCCACGAATTTAAGTAATATCCGAATAAATATGAACAGTAGTCACAAAAGCGACTATTTGCTGTAAAGACATACAAGTTAATAACTCAAACAAAGACACAAAGTAATATTTGTTCTACGAGTACACGCTCGACGGAGAATATTGCTACAAAAGAAATTGGATTGGTGTTCAAGATTGGCAATGGATTTAAGTTTTGAGAAATTCGAATGTGCTGCCAACATAAAGCAGGGTGCAAATATTATTACTCTTATGGACGATGGCGAAGTAAGTGCGTTGGCTACATTGAATACAAGCCAGTTAGACTGACAATAAATAAATGTATAAATAATTTATAGTCAACATTGCTCTTACAAACTACCTATGACCACGTTGAGGACAATAAAGAAGTTTACTGCGACTAATATACAATAAACTAATGAGCAGACTGCGTTTCCATTCATGTTTTTTCTTCGTAAGTTAAATTTTCTCAAAGCAAAGAAACATGACTTCGAGTATAAGTATGGATTCAGGATTCAAAAATGATTATTTACGCACAAAATTCAAAATCTGACGCCAGTGATGCCCCAGGAATTAGCTAGTATGTTCACTGAAATAAAATTATACACGGATAATACTAAAATAAAGCTAATATAAAATTATCCGCGGTTAAAAGCTTTCTAATGCACTATTGTTTCTATAATGTGACAAAATTTAATGATTTTAATAAAAGAAGTTAATGAGAGTTTCAATTTAATGATGATGTAAGTGATGTTAATTCCCCTTATACTTCATCCCGCCATTGATACTAAATTCCTTTTTATTTATAATAGTTTATTTCTACCTGTACGCTACCTGAGCACGGTTGTATACATTACCTCTNCCATGGACGGGAATGTCATTAATACTATTGTTTTATTAATCTGGAATTTTACTGCACATAATATCTACAATTCATTTTGGAACAATAAACGGATAACAGAAGGTATTTATTGAATAATTTATTTTATAAATATTAAATCCGCCACTGCACTTGAGCCCGTGATCGGAATTGATGGGATGGTCCCTTACTTAGTTTATCCCCACATTGTCATACACAGTTTGCAACTGCTTTTTTGACGAAGTTTATTATTGAACACGGAGCTACTAACATATTTCCCTTGTATTCACTGGTTTCTCCAGAACGCGTCGTAGCTCATCCCTTAACTTCTCGATCGAGTACATACAGCGGAAGTGGTGGGCCTCGGAAGTTTTCTTCAAGAGAAGCTCAAACGGAGCATGTGTGCTGCGCGCCTGCACCTGTGCATGTATAGGTTATCCAATACTTCCGAGTGAATGTAAATGTTATCCTATAATACTTGATCCTAATGAAAGTATGACACCCTTTGTTGGTAGACTAGTACATAACAAAATTATAATACAAATAAATCTGCGATATTGCTGCAAAGAAAACGTAGTAACAGAGAAGAGCAGTAAATAATTGAAATACAATTTCCATTATTTTCTGTATTTTGAAGTTCGGTTTCGAGCCAAGAGATGAATTTCAGATAAATATACCAATTTTTAAGACTTTGGAGTAATTCAGAAATCTTACATTTTGAAGAACTTTCTGTCCGCGCATATAATTCGAAACATATTTGATCGTAAAATGATGCTGCTTAGTGGCGCCACTAGTAGCAGACCGTTATTATACACAGTAATCAAGTAATTACTTTACCACTAGAATTATGTTGCATCTTAGCGCATTCAAGAATTGAAAATACCGATGAATTAAATAATGGTAGGTCATTGTGTTAAACTTTTAAATAATACGAACGCAATTTACAATTGTTTTGTTATTTCAAATATTTTGTACCCTGACATAGTCATTACTTACAAATATTAATATCTTCTAATACATTATCAGAGTGTATTAACAAAGATAGAAAAACTGCTCGCACATTTCTATTTAAATATCTCATATTTTATTGTAAAAAGCGTAGGTCTATAGCTTAAATAATAGTTTACTTTACTTTATGCAAAAAATACATTTAAATTATAAAAATTTAATTTTTTATAATGCCACGAACCTAATACAAAATAAATAAGTTTTTTTAGTATACGTAACTTACGTGTTTGAGTAATGTTTTCTTTATTTCATCATATTTCACTGTATTTAGGGTGATATGACATCTTTTTGATGGACAAAATGAAAAACTTTCATTGGCAAATATTGTTTAGAGCGGTGGCGTAGTGGTTAATACGTCCGACATCAGTGCCAGTGCCGGGTTCAGTTCCCGGCTCGTCTCTACTTCCCACCCCATCATATAAGAATGAAGCCTCCCAATGTCCACAGGAGTCCCGGCCACTCGTCTCCGTCACCGGGGCCATCGACGGCGGCGGCCTTACACGCGTTGGCTCTCCGGAAACGCACCCCGCGCACGCCTCGTACCCCGCGCGCGCCACCTCCACCGCCCCCGCCGCTGCAACACGTGGCGTCCGAAGAGTGGGCGACCGCGCGACACCTGCAGGCGCGGAGGAGACGTCGCGACTGGGAAAGGTGTCTGCAGCAGCGAGAGCAGGTGGGATGGGGGAAGTACTACTAAACAGTGGCTTTTTGCCTAACGTACACGTTTCGTAGCGCGTACATTGTGTTGATGACGCTAACTGCGAAACGCACAAGGAAAGAACTAGTACATTCGTCTCAAATCATACTAAAATAGTAAACCCAAAGAAACTACTTATAAGCAAGCGTTCGCAAGTAAACTATTGTGAGTACACCAGCAAGTGTTCATACGGCACATACAACCAACAAATCTCTCGCGTACTCTCAGATATCAATCAATATAACCTCAAATCCAGACCAGAATCCACAATCACCTCTCTCACTAGCGTACCGTAGCTCCTAGGTACGCTCGCTAATTACTTAAGGTAGTTTGAACGACCTAACGACTGTTATGAAATACCATGAACTTCTTCTCCCTCCTTCCCTTTCCCTCTCTCCCCCACCCTCCCTTTCTCCCCCTCGCCCTTTTCTCTCTCTCTTTTTTAGAATAGAAATTTTATTCTCTCATTCACACAAAATACAATACATGTCATATATAAAAAATGCATGAAGAGAAAACATTAACTTCCCACGCAAAACCTTTTTGGAGGATAGGACATACAGTTTTTACTTAAAGTATCACAGACGAAAAATACAGACTTCAATGGAAAAGGTACATTAATTTTATATCTCTCATATACGTAACCAAATATATTCCAGTGAAAACTTGAACTAAAAAGCAATGTTAAGTTTATTAAAGGAAAAAAAAGAAGAAAAAAAATAGTTTTGTAGTGTCAGTAGCCATCAAAAATAAGTTCTCTTAGAAGATTACCTAATCTCTGTCATTTATGTACAATTATTTTTCATTCCTGAATATTCTTAACTAAACATTAACTTAAGAATTTATATACATCAAAATTTTAATCTTTTCATTCCTGAATATTCTTAACTAAACATTAACTTAAGAATTTATATACATCAAAATTTTAATCACATAAAATTATACACACACAAATGTAATTCACTACTCTAAACCACATTTATTAGTGTAGTGTCTAGATCGTCAATGTACTTTATATACAAACATATTTCTAATCGGTAAAATATTCAAAGAAGTAAATAATGGCCTAGATGAATTTATTTTGAATTTATTCATAATAATTCTAAAAAAATGCTTCTGTAATACAATTAGAGACTTAATATGTGTTTTGTAGGTTCCATCCCAACATTCAATCCCATAGTCTGCTATGAACTAATGAGAAATAAATGGTTCTTAGGATTTTTTATCTTTTAAGAAGCATGTGCTCTAATGAATTACTAAGGCCATTCTTAATTTTATTTCTTAAAGTTTCAATATGTTTTTTTTTTTTTTTTCAGAATAGTTCTGTATCTAGTACCACTCCTAAGTATTTAATATATTTCCATTTATTTCAACACACTTTTTATGACATATCCTGTCTTCACAGACATTCAAGTCATTTATATAATATCTTAATGTCAAACCTAAGATCTCCATGTAATCTAAAGTTTAGATATTTTGTTTTACTTGCACTGACGACCATACTATTTGTCAGAAACCACCAACGCAATAATTTTAGATCATTGTTGATTTTCAATTCAACATTGTTCCGTGATTCATCAACATAACAAAAAGCAGTGTCATCTGCAAAGGAAATCAATTGTCCCTGAAATTTACCTTCACACGTCATTGATATAAATCAAGAAAAGTAAATGCCCCAAGACTGACCCCTTGTGGCACACCGTGTTGTATTTCCTCAAAGTTACTCAATTCGCCATTTAGCTTAACGCATTGCATCCTTCCAGATAAACAACTCTTGAACCACATAAGCACATTACCTCTTGTACCACAATTGTACATTTTATTTAATATGTTATGGTTAACCGTGTCATATGCTTTTGTAATATCTAAAAATAATCTCTCTCCTCTCTCTCCTTTATCTCAATTTTCTCTCGTCTCTTCTTCCCCTTCTTCTCTTTTTTCTTTTTTTTAATNCATAGGGTCACTTTGGTCAGTCCATTGTCTAGTCTTCTTCGAAGGCACTGTTTTGGCCTTGCGGTCCTCCCAATACTTTTTCATACGCTCCGATCTTCGAGCTCTTCTAACTTCTTTTAATTCAAGAAAAAATCATCTTTATCAAGTTGTTGAATAAAATTTTGACCTTTCGGGGCTAATATTTCAATAAAACCTTATACAAGTTGTATGGGTTCTTATGCATTGTCTCCGGAGAAACTATTTTTTAAGAAATCCTAATGTAATTCTATTTGATTTTGGTGTAACAAACTATCGCCCGTGTCAGAACTTTATTATAGAATAAACAACAGAACGAAATTCGTCTTGCCTTTCCGAACAATTAAGAAAGTTATTCAACAAAACAGTCACAAAATTAGAGAACTCTAGTCAAACCTGAGACCATTACGGAAATACAGTGTTTCAATTTTAAGGTTATAATTAATGAATTGCAGTTTTTTAATACACCATAATTCATTAATTTATGTTATAATGATCATTTTGATATGAACAGCATAGTCAACATTGTTGAATATTTAATAAATGATTATGTACAAGTGAATAGGGCCTGGCACCTTCATACTACCTTAAGTTGTAACACGATGGACAGAGATCTAATTATAAAAAGTATTTTTCCACGTGACCACACGACGTGTTTTGAAAGATTTACAAAGTATCTTCCATCAATGATATTCAACACCAGTAAGACATTGTGCTGTTGTCAACGAAAGAAGAATCATGTTCCTGAATTCGGAAAAGGTTTTTCTGCGAAATTATCCGTGAAACATTAAAAATTATTTCAAGTGAAGTTGATACTTATTTACGGAGCGTGTTTTGACATTTTTTGAATGATGCTATTTCAATAATTTAGGAAGTACAGAAAAAACACGATGGCCTGAATTAGTGTTTCTTCGTAATTCGTCAAGAAACGAAACTGGTTTGAGTCTTGTTAACGTCTACCTGGTGTAAGACAGAAGTAAATTGAAGTCATTTTTAATTATTTTTCTCAGTTATGGTAATTCTTTGATTTTGAATGTTTTCTAATTGACTGATTTTTCGAAATAAAAATATTTTTGTCCTTGCAATTATTTTGAACAAGTTTTTAAAAAATCATTTCACGATGAATTGCACGTAAAGAACACTCTATTTCTGCCTAACAACATACACATTTCGTCTAGCACGTTATCCCCTCATGAACTTTCTCTATAGGTGTGTCGGTGCTACGCAGTCTATAGGAATCGAACGCAATCACTTGAATAGTTATGTCAACGATCAATTAGTCGTGTTCCCCTTCAGAAATCCTATGCCGCAGCGAGTGCTCTATGAATGCTAACGTCATGACGACGACTGTAGGTGTCCCGATGGCGTTCCGGCGGATGCGTCGGCGCGCGCCGCTCCGGCGAAGCGCTCGGAATCTGCAGCGGGGGCGGAGGTAGCTCCGGAGGCGGACACGGGGCTGGCGTCGGGGGCAGTGGCTCTGCCAGCGACGACTTGGAGCAGCTGGGCTCCGCGTTGGGCAGATTGCAGCTGCGCGGCAGGCGACGTTGGCGCACGCGCCCCCGAACGCCCCGTGTAGTACCCACCGCCCGCGCCGGAGACGTCGTGTTCAACGCGGCTGTGTCGGAAAGTGCCCAGCCGCTGGTGGCGCGGAGTTGACACGACGCGGCGATAGGTTTTCTTATGTGTCGATCTCGAGGAAAGGTCTACTCAGTCTCTCTCTCTCTCACACACGAGGAATTCCTTCAGCGGTGTGAGGTTTGTTTGTTAAATGGAGTCGAGTTATTTGAATCAGTATAAATCATTTGAATGTTGTATTCTGTAAATGTAATATAATGTTATTAATAAAGATGTCAAATTTTATGTCTGGGATGTTTCACGTAACTACCACGATTAGCACTTACAACATCCCTGTTAATCCTGATACGATAACAGTTCAGAACAAAATCCTAATATATCGTTCATCTCCAAAATAGTACAAGAAAATTTTCGTTATCTGGTTGAGGAAAGCGATTGTACACCTTGTAAAACTATTTCGAGTTTTTTCAATTAGAAAAAAACTACAGTTAATTCAACATAGAATGAACCTTTGGGATACTACCTTGATAATTGAAATAATAATAAAATGGCTTCGTGTCAGAGTGCTGAAACGTTTGCGCGTATCATTGACCGCATGCAGTGGCGGAAGAATCAAGGAGGGGGCTAAATTTTATAAATACTATTGTAAATATTATTATTATTATAAAATTACAAATATTATTGTAAATAATATTATAAATATTATATCGATTGTATATTTTAATATAATACATCAATTCATCAAATAGATAATTAACAATTCATTAAATAGTGACCAAATTTATTAATTGTTGAAAATGTCAAATACATATTAAAGGATAAAGATACATTGTATCAATTTCAATATTATCTCTGGAAAGTTCAGGTGCTATAGCCCCCCTCCCTCCCGTAGATCCGCCACTGACCGCATGGAGAATGTAGTGGATTATGACGGAGCAATGTGGAGCTTGTATTTGTGCAAGGGCATCCAGAAAACAACAGTGTTGACAATTATTTTTGTTTCAACACAATTTATAATAAAGCTTACTGTAATAATAAATATAAATTACTGTCAAAAAAGTAGTTATAAAATGCGTATGATATTTTCCAGAAGTATGATACAATATTTTCCAGAAGTACGTGCATGCTTCTGGAAAATCTGTAGATGTGAAGAACCTTTTACGTTAATTTGAAATGATGAAGAAAGAGGGAAATCAAAAGTTTCTGCTGGGAATATTACGAGCAGCAGTGCTCTCTAGCGTGGATATTTGAATGGCTGATAGCATCACGCAACGTATCGTATCATTTATGGAGCTTAACTATTGTGTTTGTATGTGTGGGATTGCTTTAGAACCTCCGAAATAATTATTTCGTCATGTAATAGTGCTTTGAGTTGGTTCTATGGTTTCTAATTATAAATTTGGTGACTAATGATTTCGATGAATAGAAGATAGTAACAAGAGGAGATNAAGATCATACCAGAAGCAAATAGTATTAAAATATCGTATTAAAAACACTACATATTACCTGGTGAATTTCTGTAAAATACGAATTTCTTAGGACAACTAGAGGACGACTTTTACGAGAACAGTTGAGGGATATGTATGAATCGTTTTGTGCTTTGGAAATTACTGGTTGTTCCATACATAATATTTCCGTCGATTTGATTTATTGTTACGGTAACTAGCCACATCTATTTCCATAGAACGAGAGAGAAACAGTCGATTCAAAAAAATCACATCGCAGGAGCAGTAGTCACAGTATTTATTTTCACAGTAGTTGTAATAAGGAGGGTTGCATGAACACGCAAAAAATAAGCCACGATTAGGGAGAAACGCATTCTAAAATATGCAAAATCTGATAGTGTCTATGGAACTTCACAATGTTAGTATTCAGGTCATGAGTGGTGCATTTCCACCAGAAGCTAATAATATTGTCTAACTACTTTCAATAGATCTAAAAGGTTTAACTGCGTCAATCTGCCACTAGAGAGGTCTATTCTCACCTAGACATTTCGTGATGATAATAATTATGTATATAATTACATGTTCATTACACGGAAAATCGCCACATGATCTGAATGTCAATTTTCTAATTTTAATATCACATTGTATCATTCTTTAATATGTATCAGCACACGAACAATTCTGTACTAATGTATTTGCGCGGGAGCATTCCCTCGAATTAGTAGGGAAGACCCCGTAGCTTCAGTAGCTGAAAACACTCTCTTCCCGGACTTCTTCGAGTGCAGCCGTCGCTGTGTGTGTAAGAAGCGTGTTGTTGCGCTTGAGGTCAAACCATATATTTCCAGCAACCATGTGATGTAGCAGTCTTGGAACAAATATGCGACCATCTGGAACTGGCGTGAATATGGTTGGAAACTCTGCAGTGGCTGCAGTTTCCTGTCTTCCACCATTGTGATCATGTAAAACTTTAAATACTGTTGGTGGATCCATGCCCATCGCCGCGTCCTGTATGTTCCAAGCCGCCTGGGACGCAGCACACCAAACGAGCATCGGCAAACGTTATACAAACACGTAACTATGAGCTCATACGCTCAAATCACTGGCCAGTGGAAATCTCACGAACTGTATGATCTTTCATGATCAGTTTAATCTGTATTTATTGACAAGTTCAATAACATGTAATCATATCTTTGTTATACATACTCATGTATCTTTTTACCTTTAGTTTTAAGAACATACAAGATTAATCTAAAGTTTTAGGATTAGATATTTTAAATTGTATTAGTTTAATAAATCATGGTATTCCATGTGGTCCTCCATTTAAATATTTTTTACTTATTAAAATCAAGATGCCGCCCTCTCCCATAGCTCCTGAGTGTTTTTGGGGTAAGGCTCATGCTCCACGAGTATTATTTCCCTCTCTTACAAAGACGGAAAATATTTGGCGGAGATTTAATACAGTCTCCTCTTCAAAGAGAAGTTGAAACTAAGCTGACTCTGAGTGTCGTGCCTTCTGTTGTTCTTCTGTTAACCACAAATTGCAATAAAAGTTTTTAAATAAGTGTATCTTTAATAGAAAATTTATCTCATAATCTACCATTGGAGGTCTGTGAAGATCAGAACTCGGAGAATTCACAGCCTCTTACACGAAGAGGGAGGTAAAACCACGCTTTAGTCCATGTGCCCCTGGGTTAGATTTCTTTTAAAGCAGGTCAATGAGGCTTGGGATATATAATAACGTTGAAAGTGAGTAACCATAATTTAACCTAAATAATATAAAAAACCCAAAGCAGCATTTTAGAGCTCTATCCCGGACAGTCTTCTCTTTCAGTCAATATGTTTTTTTTTAAATCGATAATCGAGGAGAACTTAGAATGAACGATCCACAAAATCTTTATTCGCGAGATAATACATGTAAATCGAATTGCGAATCAGATCACGCAACTAGGCAACAAGAGAATGCAGAGCTGCACACTGTCGAAGGCACGACAGTGTACAGGGTGCGGCGCATGCAGTGATGATTATGGAATAACGTTTGCAGTAGTTTTGGAGGAAGACATGGACGGGAACTCTTCCACAGAAGAATACGTAAAGAGATAGAAAGACATAGGGTGAAAGAAGCTCGTGAAACAGAAATGTGTGGAAGAGGAAGTAAATGAGAACACGTGCTGGAATATACGCAGTCGAGGGCACCGAGACCAATAGAATCTCTTTAGTCCGGAATGCTCTGGAACTGTGGTGTTCAGAATTATAATTTATTTCTGGATTTTATAGGTTTCTTCTGAAAATCGGGTTTAACAATGAGTAATATATATATATATATNAATTATGTGCAAACGTGAAATAAAACTTGATTTAAAAAAGTAATTATTTAATGTAGTGTTCAAACCGAAGATGCTGGATTACAGAAAATTTCGAATTACAGCATGCCCAACTAAAGAGGCTTCACTTCACTGTCAAGAATTCTCTTTAAGAGCTTGAGCTTGCCAGAATTGTGCTCCTAGGAAGTTAAGCTCGTTTATACATCATCAATACGGCATTTTCTATGGCCTTCCATGCGAATCACAGCCTTCTGTACGGGGCTGAGGAACTAAACGACGTGAGGGGAAATAAGCGGGAACCGATTGGATAACTTAATGACAGGACGTAATTAGTTCGATTGAATGAATAGGTCTTGGTTGCAAGTGAAACGCTCAAGTTTGTAGTGAAGTGGTGGGGAGATGACGTAATTGAAAGTGCTCTATTCTCTGACCCCTTTGATCAACCTATGTGGATCCTCTCCAGCTCCAATTATTAAAATTATCTCAATCGAAACTAAAAAAATGGCTTCTAAATGAAGAACGAGTAAATGATTTAATGAACGTAATTCAGTAGAATATTTTATTTTTATTTTTTTGTCGCAGTAAACCATTTAATGTAAAATAAAGTAAATCGATTAATTGTTTAAAGTGGTATGTTGTTTAATACTATGTATTTTAGGTTTCTATAAATGTAGGTCTACATGTAAAAGATACTATACGTATCCGTCGTAGGATAGGTAAGAAAGTGTTTTTATTTTGTATTTATTTACCTTTTAAGTCCAGTAGTGAACAAGTGATAAGAAATGTGCATATCAGTATCAGTGATAAGATAGCACTGTGTCCTTCACGCCCTGCAGAGACGATCCCACCAAGTTCACCTGGAATTGTCCAGTCTCATGATAAATAAACTTATATATTTCGTTATGCTGTCCATTATTATTTTTAAAGAATACCAGTATTTCATTATTGTTCATGTATTTTGTTATAATGTTTTTAAATGTGGAAAAATATTTCTGTTTCTTAAATTCGTGCTGTTTGTCTAGTCACTTGTGATATCGTCCACACAAAAAGCATATGCATTAGTACTCTGGACAAATTGTTCCTCCTTTTATATTGAGTACATATTATGTATTTTCACAAACATAACTTTTTCCCCACTGCCATAGTCTTTACTGACAGTGGACATGGTGGTGGAGTGGTTGCGTTATCCATTTTCCCATATTGTTGAGTGGTAAAGCGCGGATTCGAACCGTGCCCTGCTCGGCCGAACTAGGTGAGGTTTCGAGGTAGTGTTTCCCTCACCTATTCCATACAAATGTCGATTCGGTACCATAAGCTCCCTGCCAACCTAATGTCAATTCTTCCCGATTCCCTCACCAAAGTTACGGTTACGTGGAAGCGGGGGCCTCATGGCTTGAACCTCGCCATAAGACAATATCTTAATTTCACCATGCAACTCGGGCCATCCTGGCCGGGTTTCCTTCGAGTA
Source organism: Laupala kohalensis (assembly GCA_002313205.1). NCBI lineage: Eukaryota > Metazoa > Arthropoda > Insecta > Orthoptera > Trigonidiidae > Laupala > Laupala kohalensis. Next base: position 286,307 of record NNCF01127818.1, read on the forward strand.
GAGGCGATTTTTTTTATAAAGACTCGCTAGCATAGGGGTGGCATTAATTGAAATATTTTTTAGCGAATTTAGTGTTATTTAATACTTACGAATTATCAGCAATACTTTCCGAATGATTTATAGTTTGATAATAATACGTACTTGTGAAATGACTTTTCTGTGTTTTATTAAATACAATATTTGTTGGTATTTGTTAATACTATACCACATGTCGAACTATTTTTTATCGTTAGGAGTATGTTGAAATGTTAAATCCGCCTCTGCCTTAGTGCCCTTGATCGGAATTGATGGGATGGTCCCTTGCATGCTTCCGGAGAGTAAATTAGTTTATTATCCTCTACGTGGTCATACGCAGTTTGTAACAGGTTTTTGACAATAAAGTTTATTTATTATTTATTTTACAAAACTACCAGTCGCTGTAAGCTCAATAGTTGTCTTCATGCAAACTGTTCTTCCTTGAACTCAAATTATACTGTTTACAACCTTTCACAATATTTATTTATATAATATTCATGTTTATATTTTTTAATAGGGTCTAAAAAATATATTTAATAGGATTAGACAATACAAGAGTAAATGACTATTTTTTTCTCTAAAATATAAAGTATATAGCTATTATAGCGTCTATAGTTCTGAAATTATTTTGCGATCACATGTTTTTCACCAAATTAGTCAACTAAGAGAATTTTTACTTCCTCCACGTGAGAAAAGAATCTATTAATCTAAGAGACATACTAATAATAAAAAAATAATAAACTTTATTGTCAAAAAAGCAGTTACAAGTTGCATATGACCACATGGAGGACAAACTAATTTATTCTCCGGAAGCAAGCACGGGACTATCCCACCAATTCAGATCAAGGGCACTAAGGTAGAGGCGGATTTAACATTTCAACACATACACCATTCATTTAATAAACAAAATAAGATATTTAAAAGCATCTTTATTAATGTAATCCATTTTCTCTTACCCCTTCCCAAAATCCATTAGTCAATAGGTACCATCCACGCGCCCCCCTCATTGATCTGATCTCTCCCCCACCCCTGGCATTCTGTCGTGTATCGTGTGTGCTCTGGGCATGTCGCTATGCGCGACGCTCAAACGACCTCCGATGCTGTGCCCTGCCGCCGCCGTGGTGTGGCATGTCGCTCGAAAAAATGAGCTCCAAGGCTTCGGAAGTGGAGGTTATGAAAATTGTATGGGGAATTGTTTGAGGTACACAGTGACACTACTCGTGGAAGCTTAAAATTTATTCGCTATTGAGAAGTGTCCTCTTCTGAGAAGTTCAGGTCAAGTTGAATAAAACGACTTGGTACACTAAGAATGCACTATAGTTGTGAGTTCGCTATGACTGGATGTAAGATCCGAATTCAGAGGAAGGAAAGAATTTCTCCAAACCTTTGAATATGGCATACGAATCTTATAGCTCGGATACTATGTGGTTGCGATATCACATTCAAAGGTTTGGAGATATCCTTTCCTTCTCCTTAATTGAAATCTTACACCCAAACCCGTTCTCATTGTAGAAAAACGAATAAGTGAGCACCGAAACACTAAATCTTCGAAGTACACTGGATGGAGGTCACTAATAAATAATTTCTCATTTGATCTAAAACTAGTAACATTCAGGGAAAATAAGTTTTCTTAATTCGTTTTTGTTTTCGACGTGACTTTACAGAAAAGCGTACGAGAAACACTCTCGATACTTTACATACATTTTTAAAAAAGCGACAATAATATTGAAATTTACAGATGCAGCTTCACCACATACGAATCCATAAGAAACGTCGCAAATCTGAGATTTTTCATCCATATAACTGTTGCATATATCAGTTTCACCTTTTTTTCTGAGAAAACGCATTTTATTTATTTATTTTTGCCGCAATTCATTTAGTCCTTTATAGGTAAACTTCTTCTCTGCAATCGCTCAGTAAGACTATCCACGTTCGTTATAGAGATGTCCTCTTTTCAGAAAAATCAAATGCTATAAAGGAATAGTGGAGGGGGAATAAAAAGGTTCCGCTATAAAGAAGAGCCCGCCGGATGGCCCCTAGCTTGTTTCCGGAGAATAACTTATTTGATTGCCCTCTGCGTGGTCATACGCAGTTTGCAACTACTTTTTTGAAAATTTGCTGTAAGTTTCACGCTCGTATGTGTATTAGTTCGACATTTTGATTGGAGTCTGCATTAGACTTCCATCGCTGTTCTCCCCACACACTCCAACCCAAGGTGGCAACGCGGGCGATTGATGAGATAAGAATTTTGGTGATTGACAAGGTTGATACAAACTGATGGTGGTGAGTGATTATTGTGGTAGAATGAAAGGCAGGATAACAGGAGGACCCCCGAGAAAACAGCCCTGCTTTGTCAACATAATTGAGTTTTATTAACATTATTTTACTTGAATTTTTCTTTGATACAACACTTCCATTATTTTTTATTGTTGTATTTGTAAATGGGAAATGTAGCGTGGTATTGAAACTTACATGCATGGAGCGATAGGAGTTGGGTGGTAGGTCATTGTTAGATGGTGGGTCGGCAAGCTGGGTTTACCAACAACTTGACCCATGTGGAGGGGTTACTAGAAGTGGTTAGTAATAGTAAAAGTTAGTGATATTAGAAGTAGTGGGAGGTGGATAGAAGAAGAATGGTTCGGTTTTCTATAGTTACAGCTATACGATCTGAGACATTTTCTGGCCCCGCCGGGAATTGAACCCGGAGTGATTTGGTGGTGAGCAAGCATGGTGACCCTATAGGCATCGCAACGGTGTTCTCTCATTGCGCGATATACGACTGAACTCTCAGACTCTGAACATGAATTGTAATAATTGAAAGCCTTGAATGAGAAATAAAATGTTATTTTACCTTCAAGTTGATCTGTGACTGTAAGAATCATTATGTCACCATGTGTTATCGATGTATTTTCTCAACATCCGTTCTTAAAATGTGATCTTTTAAAACAACTACTACGCACATTTTGCTAATACCATTTATGACGCCCCTACCGAGACGCGAGGAAGAAAACATTAATCAATTAAGTCAGCTAACTACCACAATCAAAGTACATTTCAATATGAAGTACAAACTTGTATGCGTGTAAATCGTGGAACTGTTTATAGACCAGACGCCAACAAGTCTCAGACACGTTTTGGACTTTGTCACGAGTTTCTGGCAAGCCACGGCAGTCAGAAGTTTCTGGCAAGCCACGGCAAGCACCCTGTGATGTTGCTGTTTGTGATATTTTAAGCCAACCCACAAAAAAAATCTGGAAAGTGCCACCCTCAGCTTTCCAGTTACACTTCTTAAAGAACAGTCGTAAATAATCGTGGTGAATCGAGTACAATTCACAATCAATCTGGCAATCATTAATGTGAAATTTACGTACATTACAACTATCAATCTTCGGTGATATAATTATCCGATAAATCTGTTTGAAACATATTATTCTTAAGATCCTATGAATTTTGACAAATCCTTCTAACTGCGAAAGGCATTCGAGTACGTCTGGATTCTTGTATTCCATTCTGAACTCTTTGCAACACACATATTGCCTACATTCAAAGTAGGCGTCTCCAAGATCACCCTTCCTTGTTATATAATTTTTGCTGTACCTCGAAAATGGTGCTACATACGGAAATGTTCTTTAAAAGTCTGTCCGGAGAATTTAATTTACATAAAACATGTTTGGATTAAATGTTTTTACGTTTTGAGTTTTTAGAAGTTGAAAGTGGAGCGCGCGATGTAAATGTAGGCCGAATGAGCTGGCTGAGAGTAAGCTTCTATTCCTAATTTATTCAAACTCAATTCTCAAGTTTCGTTTTCTTAAATCAATAAGTTCGTGAGTTATCGAGGGAATAAAATTGCTCACACATACTACATTGCGAAAATTTGAGAAAAGTCTCTCCTGAAGCCAATTCGTAAATATCTGATGAAATCTTTCAGGTCCATGTTATATACTGTGTAATCGTAACGGACTATTTTGTATGAAAGAGGTTATGTTGTTTCTTTGTTCGGTTCTAGAGTTCCAGGTGCTTTCATCGCAGTCTTGATTGCGGAAAACGAGTCATAAACAAATGAAAAGTTTTTTTTCTTTTTTGTGGGGCTTTAGGGCTCGTCAAAATGAAAAGTTGGATTTAGTGGACCCACTGGATACTGAAAACAGTTAATCTTAAATACAACGGTTAACCGGTAATTCAATTTTAAAATATAAAAATGAATAAAGTTTAATAATAAACGCAATATACTTCCAATTGGCGCAACAACAGTTTTTACTATTTCACTATTAACATGTTAACATGTAGTGTTACCTAGGAGGAAATCTAGAAAATTTTTGTATCTTTTTAGTATATAAAATGTAGTCCAATATAACCATCCTTCCAAAGTTCCGAAAATAATCTTTGAAATGCACCTCATTTTTGTGCTATAGGTCTCTGATTTATCTAGACTGTTTCAGACAACTTAAAATAAATAAAAGTTATTATCAAAAAATTATTTTACTGTGCCAAAGCAGCTTTCGACAACTTATGCTGTCATCTTCAGAAGCCTACAATCAAAGATGCAGGAATATAGCTACTGATAAAATAATTGTGAAAATTTAATAAAATACTAGAATATATTACAAAATAAAGAGGNAAATAATCGTGAAAATTTAATAAAATACTAGAATATATTACAAAATAAAGAGGGGCACTATGTTGGAGCTAATAATAGAGATATGTTTTAATACTAATTGGTTTAAGATCGGTAAAATCTATGAAAATACATGAAAGATAAACTACTTGTTTAGAAAAATTAATTCGGATAATTTTACGTTTGATAATATCCATCAAATGATAAATATTTGCATACCGGATAAATATCCAAACACTTTTCTCTGTATCAATTTAGATAGAAGCAGATAAATAAAAAATAGGTGACGAAAGAGGGTTGATTGGAGTGAGAGGTGTCCAAATTGTGTTTATATGAAATAGACAAGAGGTAGTTAACCCCATTTTTCTTCAATTGACCTGTATTTCAAACAGTATCAATATACAGATAANTCACCCACGTGACCATCTCCTTGACCATGGCGTTGAACCCATCCTCACCAAGGGGATGTGCATGTAGTCAACTGTCTTTTTGTGGACCTTTTAATTGTTTTCCTTTATTATGTTTCGCACCGCACACATCCTACCTACACATTCTTCAAATATTATGTACCTTCGTTTCGTATTTATTAGGTTTGGACTATTTCTTATCTCGTATCATGTGTCATGTAATATTTCGTTCATCGTCGTAAATCTTTTATGTCTGTAATATATGGTCTTCCACTCCATCCCTATAGACGCAATCTTCTCCATCAGTTCTTCCTCTGGTATGCAAATTCTTTTCAAAATTTCCGTGACCTGTTAGTATTTCCATTACTTCTCTGTTCGGTTTAAATCAAGTCTGGTTTTTCTCTGCATATGTCACGTCCTGTATAAACTCACAGAGCTCTTCCCTTCTTTCCTTTTGACCACCGTTTTCTTCATGCATTTAGTAAAGCCATTGTTAATTTTCCTTTCGCTCCTGTTTTCTTCTTGTCTATTTTGTATTGCCAATTGTCACTGTCCTTGTTCATCTTAACCAATTTCTCGGTCGTAAATTATGTAAGTGTATGTCTAAAGATGGTAACCCTATTAGTATTTCTATACTTGGTGTTGCCACTGTCTTGTAGCATCCACTTAATCTCAATACTGTTATGAAATATTATTTTTAATAAAAATATATACACGAAATTGAAACCGTAGAAAAATACAGCGTGGGCTGACGGCTCTCACCACCCGCGCGGTATGCTGTTCTACGGTGGCGGCGTGTTAGAAAGGTCATTAGTTTTCGGAAGAGCTGAACAAAATAATAAAACTTATTTCTTAAGAGGGATGGACACCCAGCACTACAAAGACTGTTTGGAGCGTGAGAAAGCGGTAATGCACTGAGGGTGCGGTTTTGGAAGCGTTTAAAGAAGGATCAATGAATATGCGGCAAAGCACCAGGCCCAGATGGGCGACGAAATATGATGGACAAACAGGCGGCGATTCTCAAAGCGAGCAGTCATTAGCGACTTCCGCGGCGAGCAACGAACTTGCAGAAATTCGGATTCTTCGGGGTGGTCGGCGGAAATGTTCCAGACAAAAGAAACAAAGCGTGGGAAACATTGAAGGTTTCGGCAGTGAAGACCGTTAATGCGAAAACCAAACTATACGATTCGCCGAAAATAAACAAACGTCACGACCGTTTCAACCTATCCCAGGAAGCCCGCGTGGAGTTGATAAAACATAGTGATTGGTAAACAGAAACGTGTCGCGGGGGAGAGCGTGACTTGCTCCGCGAGAAGTTGACAGAGTGGGGGCGAGGGGATAAAAAGACGAGATTTTAGAGTTTTCAAAAAGGAGGAGAGTTGAGCAGAGTGCAGGGAGACAGTTTTCTTAGAGAGTGGAGCAGAGTACAGAGAGTCCGAGATTTCGACACAGAGATTTTTAGAGATCCAGAGACAGAGTTTGACTTAGAAATTGCGGCAGTCAAACACTTAATGTCTACTGGTGTGCGGAGGCATCGAACTTTTGGGTATGGTCCCGCTCCGAAGCGCCTCGTGGCTTCTGCCTAAGCAATACTCGATGTGTTCGGCTCGGGCATCGTGGGCGTAAATCCTTAATCGGTGTACGTTGCCTTAATTGGGTCCTTCCACGGTTCCGGCTGACTGGAGGCGACCGGTACGGGGCGACACTGGGCGGTGCGTAGGTCCTAGGATCCCGGACCGCGGCAGCAGCTGGTCGAGGTGGCGGAGAACTTACAAGGTGGCTCTCGGGTCATGGATCCCCGAAGGGTCTGAAACAGCCACACCGTTTTCGAGGCCGGCAGGCAGCCATTTCAAATAAAAAGGTAAATATTCTGACAGCCGTCAGAATAGCGGCCAAATGGCGAATGACCAGGTGATGAAAAAGATGCGTGTGCTCCGTCGTCACAAGAAACCAAAACTATGAAAAGACTAACATGTTTAAGCCACCAGACGGTCGATAATTAAATTTACTCTATTTCTGTTATAAAATGAATATAATTTGGTTGGGACTAAAAGTGTACCAACACATGAAAAATAGAATATGAATGAATACGTGTGGTTTTGGGGGAAAATGCCATGGGGATATTTATATGTAGATCGTAAATGTAAATAGCTAGTAAATAAAACTTAATTTTATCAAGGCTGTGTTATACTAATTTTCAAGTGTGTGTTTTATTGAGGTAAATGGATCGAACCCGCCCATCCAAATTTCCCTTGCACCAGCTAGCCGGTGCAAATACTAATTGCTGAGTGGGTTAGGTATGTGAGCTCCCAATACCAGCTAGCAATCAGTCATTTTAAATATGTTGCAATTTGGCGCTCCAACGTGAGGCTCAATTTATTTTAGCCCTTGTTCACTTTTATTATGTTACAGTACACAAATCCGTTGCGCCGAGTGTGGTCTTTGTTCTATGTTAATATTACTTTCTCATATACGTAGTACATAGAAAGTATTGTAATCGCGAAAAAATTCCAAAGCGAGATTTCGACGGAAATTTCCGTTTTGGCTATCCCTGAAAAAGTTATGTTTGGCGTAACGTTCATCTGTCCGTCCGTCTGAGCGCAGCGTCTGAGTAAATTAAATCAATTTAATTCGTTATTTACGGTAGAATTTACTTCTCGATGCATGTGCTCTATTTTTTACTTTAAAACAAAGGGTACTTCACATGAAGGTCGAATGATAATGATAAAATACGTAGGAGGACAGCAAACACTCTCCAGATACAAAATACATCAATTTCTGTCTACAACAAATTACATTTACATAACTTTTACGATATTTATAAGACTGATGTGTCGCTATGTGTTTTGAAATAATATTCTGAATATTTATTATACTTTAAAATTTCAAATAAAAGACAGTAATAAGTTCATCTAGCGACTTTGAGCATAGAAGACGACCAAAATGTAGAGGACCACGCCAGAAATTACCCTTTCACTACATAATATTTTCTCACACTATGCTACTGACGGAGAAATGTGTATGAGAAAGTATTGCAATGGTTTTGCACCACTAGTTTTTCATTTTTTGGCACTCATACACTTCCTAAAAAATATCAATTCGAACAACCTTGGCTGTGCCCTAGAGAGTGACTCCCCTTGAACCTGTAGCCCTGAGTGGCTTCGAGTGCAGACGAACATTCGTCTCGTGAAGAACAGGCTTCCCCGAGTCCCACCCTCACTTGCGTAACGTTACGTGGCTGCGCGGAAGGAGTTGCTTGTATAAGCTAAGTCTTCAACCCGTCTCCAAGCCCCAAGGCTACAGTGCTTCCTTCAATAACTTCAGACGACACGCTCCGCCTCTCAAATATGCGCCTCAATTTGCATCAGATTTGGGTGAGAGAGTATTGATACTCCAATAATTAAATCAAGTTTGAATAAGAGCGTCTCGTGCGTGATATGACGTATGAGTACATACATCGTTTTCATAATATGCTTCGAAAACACGGGCTATTATTAATTAATTTGTGATTTTAAAACGTGATAATAAATTTAGTTTGTCGTTTGAGTCTCTTTTGGCAAGGGTTGCATTGTTTCAGTCACGTGATGCGGCTGCCATTTCCGTTAGAACAGTATTTTCTACATGTTTTGGTGAATTATTCTCGTAAATACTCCGTAAAGTATGAACATCTTAATGACATCGCGTTCGTATTTCCATTTGCTATGTTTTAGTAGTTGTTTTTGCTAGGTTAAGCCGGTACTTTTAGCAGGATATAAAAAAACATAAATCTGAGAAAGTTTCTCCGTAGAAACCCAGCGTTATTTTGTCAAACAATAAAAATTTTTGAGCCGTAAGGGAATGAAAATTCATTGCCATTGGATAGGGAATGGTTCGTACTATCATTGGAAACATTTTTTTTTTTTGGGGGGGGGTACTTAAGCCTAGTCGTTCTGACGGATATAATAACTCAAGTTCCATATTTTATATATACCCCCCAGGTAAGAGAAGGCCTCCGAATATGGCACGCTAAGGTGTTGAAAGTCGCTTTGCCTTTTTAAATAAGCTATTCTTATTTTGACAACTACTTCTTTATTTCAATTTTATTGAAAAAAAAACCCGAACACAATACAAATAATAGTTTTAATATCTTCTGTCTACCTAAACATGAAGGTGATATATAATAACTATAGCCACATTAAATGCAGAAGTCCCGAGTTAGTTTCTCCATTCTTGCCATGTTCATTACGAACTTTCTCCACAATATATATATATATTCCTCACTCAACATGTAGGTACGGTAAGAGCCGGTACTTTTTCGAACATGTGTGCCACCTCAGTTCACTTATCCAGGATGAGTTCCAGGTTTCCAAGTATGAAGCCTGGAAGGAAATGGTGTACCTTAGCCGAAGGTAAATGGGTGGTGTGGTGGCTAACTTTCATTGTAGTGTAAAATTCTTTGTTCTGTGTGAGTGTTAAGTGAAAAAACACTAACATTTCCTAAGGTTTTCAAACCCAACGGACCAAATATAACTTCATATTGTTCTATATAATTCATTCATTCATTGTTCTATATAATTCCCTGCCCAAGAATATAAAAGATATTATGAAATTGAATATCTTCAAATCCGCGGTTAAAAACTACCTCCTGCACCAGTGCTTCTACACTGTAAAAGAATTTATTGATTTTAACAAAAGTTAAATTCGT
>NNCF01127818.1:305098-321162 GCA_002313205.1 Laupala kohalensis
CAAAAAATTACATGTAAGTTATTATCGAACTATAGATTATTCTGAGTATAGTGCTTAAAAATTGAAATAACACTAAATTCACGATTTATTGTTACAATAGACCCGCCCCTAGACAAAGCCTAGAGAACCTGTATGATAAATCCGCCTCTATATGATGATCCGCCTCTGTATGATAAATATGTGTAAAGTACGTCCTTCCATATTACGAGGAGTTCTTTTCGTCTTCAGCATGGGCATGGTGATCCTTGAGGAGGCTAGGGGTAGGACATGCGATCCAGATGCCGCCGCCGACCTCTTATCTTCCAAGCCCAAGGGTCCCCGTGTCTTGTCTCTGATCCCTAGGGAGATAACTATTATTAGGTTAAGTAATAAGCACGTGTCAGGCGATGGACTTCGGGTCGTTGCCTGAATCGACTCGTGCACGTGTATTTCAAATTGACGGCGCTTTTAAACTATTTACGCTTCTTGTTCACTTTGCAAGATCCTTGAGAGCATTGCGGTCGGATTTTTCTTTTGAGGTAGTATGAGCATGCCAAGCGCTAGTCAAGTATACATAACCTTTTATGAACGTTTTCAATACTGTTATCTACTCTGTTCGTATCAAAATACACCTTACGCATCTTATAATTCGTGAATGTAGTGTTTAAAAAACTGCGAATAGTTAATTATACCAATTAAATTGAAGTTTTATTTGATAAATTGTCTCTAGTTTGATCAGAGATCTCTAGTTTTGCGGATGCTCCCTATGAATAATTTCCTTAAGCAAGGTACTATTTGTTTCTAGGTTGGGGCGACCCGTGGCATTCTGTCTAGCGTACTTGCCTTCTACCTTTGGACACGTTGGTTCAAACCCGGTCCGATCCAAGTAGAATTCGTGGTGTTCCCGTTTCCCCTGCCATTCTTCCACCACAACATTCGCTCATCATTATTTCACCTCATTCGCAGTCATAAGGAGGTCGTCTGAAAACAGGCGGTGGTCGTGTGCAATGACCAGGGCACAGAGGAGCCTCAACGCGGTGACCCCCAAGCAGCAAATGCTGTTAGAAGTCCTCTACTCCAGAAGCAATTCTGACACGACATCATCATTTCTACGTTAAATTTATAACGTAATTGTTTTTTTACATCGTTTCCATCGGAAATCACATGGGAATTTATTCAATACACTTTTCTTCAGAGGCTTTATCCATAAGAGCCTCAACAACTTTCATACGGTTTTATTCAAATGTTAGCCCAGCAAGGCTCACATTTTATTAGACGAGTCTATAGATAATAGTTTTATCTTTCATTTACAAAACATTCAGAACATTCAAAATCAGTTATTTGGTTGCTCGTACTACCATACACAAAAGCTCTTTCTTCCAAACACCGAACACGTAAGTTAAGTATTATAATATGTGATTCACAAAATGTAATATTTTTTTCCATAACAATTATTTTTACGAACTAAATAACGTAATTTAAGTAAATTTTAATTTAAATCGTCCAATATATCTCAGAGGGAGAATAGTTCTATCAGAAATATCAAGATAACAGTTTCAAAACAGGAAAGGAAATAATAAGTTTACGTCCGCAATCTTCTGAATAGTAATAATACATACAAATGACGTGTGTTTTCAGCAGGCAATTTAAATTTTGAATAAATATGAAGATAAATTCATGTCACAATTTAGAAGAGATTTATATAAAAACATAAAATGTAACCATCGACATTGATGAACAATTCAAGTAGATATAACAGCAGATATAAACAGCATTACACCAATTTGTGAATTAACAACCCCAAATTCACGTGAATTAACCTTTGAAAACTCAGCCAGGATGATCATAAATCAAGTGGATGATGGGTGAAAACAATTATCTCATTAAGTCACACCGAAATGAAATAGAAGGGATCCCACTCGTGCACCATTGTGGGCCCTATTACACGAGGTCACTTCTGACCGGCTACGTGTGACAGAGTGGCCCAGATCGTCACATAACACTGCCAATATATAAGCGTATTACACAACAGCCACTAGTGACTGCAGTGACCGAGTAGAGGTGCAGCTCGACACTAGTCAATGTCCTAGTCGAAGATTTCTATGCAGACAAAAAATTAATTTGACGATTTCGGCCAGTCTCGGTCGCAAGTGACGGCCACAAATTACCGGTCACTAGTGAGTGGCCTAGAATAATAGTTATTTCATAGTGGAGAGTAAAACGCGATATCTGGTCTTCGACATATTACGCTCTGGCAGCTTTGACTACAAAATAATCTTAGGACACAAAGAGTACGTCTGGACGAAGAAGCATATCCCCCATGACCTCAGAAAGATTTAATCGACCGTCCGTACCCCTATTAAAGTATTATATCCGTCAGAGCAACTAGGCTTAAGTATTCACAAAAAATGTTTCAAATGATAGATACTTTGAACCATTTCCTATCCAGTGGCGATGAATTTTCATACCCTTATGGTTCAAAATTTTGAATTATTCGAATTTTAATTACTATGAACTTACACGGGCTTGTGTTTTTTATATCCTAGCAAAAGTACCGGCTTAACATAGCTAAAACCCACTAAAACATAGCAAATGGAAATAGGAACGCAATGACTTTAAGGTTTGCATACCTTGCGGGTAATTTACAAGAATTAATCACCAAAAACTGTGGAGAATTGTGTTCTAACGGAAATGGCAGCCGCATCACGTGACTGAAGACTATGCAACCCTTGTCAAAGAAAGAGTAAAACGACAGTCGAAATTTTTTTATCAAGTTTTGAAACCACAAAATAATTGTCCTCATCCAATAGAAAAACCAGTAGAATTAATTATTAATTAATAAGAAGTCCTTGGGTAATATTTCCACGTATTGTGAATAGTTGGCAAGTTGACTTCAGTCGACGTGGATATAATACCTCAAGAGCAAACTGTCCCACAACGGGTCCTAAGGTGTGCTAATAGGGTTCACGGACGGTAGAGCTCCGCGCAATGACTTCGGCGCAATGAGATGTGGTTAGCACCTCTCTCCAGTCAGTTTGACCCAAGGATAGATGCCAGGTTTGATCCCATTTTACTATAGAGCTGGGTAAACCTGGGAGTCAGTTTGGACGTTGATGGGGTATGAAAAATTCTATACCCTACCGGATCGAACCTCAACTGTCCAGCTAGCAGCTAAGCGCTCGATCCTCTGACTCGTAATTACCAATTACTTCATGAATTAATACTTTTCATGAATAAACAACAGAGGTAAGATAAACAAAATTTAAAATCTACAATGGCATTGAGAATTATTTGGCAAATAGATGTCTGTTGCGAGTAATTTTCTGGGTAAATATTGTATATAGAGTGAAGATGAACATGATAAATGTTATCAGAACAGGGTATAACCATATGAATTAGAATTGTTCAATTATCTCTTTGGTAGAAAACAAGAGAACATCCAATAATATGATCAATATATTCGACGAACATTGAAGAAATGCAAATTATAGTGAATCACGAAAATTACTCGCAACTGTCTCCTTTTGCATAAACATTTAATGCATCATCATAAGATGACTTTTTTTTACCAATTTTCATGATGCTTTACATTCTTCGCTTCACTTCACTTTTCAGCAATAAATGGTTAGTTCTGCTGTTTCCAAAGATTCTCGTCTTTTTACGTGACCACAGTCTGGAAGTAACCGAGAAGCAAACTATTATTTTTCTCGCAAATAGTTACTTGTTCCAAGTAACTCTTCGTTTCCCATTCTTTCAGAAAAACTAATCGGTAAAATAAATAGATTTGTTGTTTACCTCCTACAGTCCTTAAGGCTTCTTACGAATTAAAATCAATACTTTGTAACAGATACACCCAAGATATTTATTTCATGTAGTAGGTAAAGAAATTCATTTACAAGCATAAAGATTAGCGGTAAATCTTAAATATAATTTTCCATTGAAATCAAAGTAAAAAAAATTATATTCATTTCGATATAAAGAACCTTTCTCGAAAGAAACTACAACTTCGAAATTCCGATTTTCAAGCGATGAAGAGGCGTGAAATTTATTTATCTTTAATTTATTGCTATTTTCACTATATTTCACCAACTAACAGAGGCGTCATCTCGGTTTTTGTAAGTGTTTGTCGAATATTCATAAATCTAAAAAACCGGGATTTTGGGTTTTCACAATAATTCTTTTTCAATGGGTAGAAAGAGAGAAAGTTTTTTTCTATATCTTGAGGTAAATTGATTTCCATTCTGCGCAGAATCTATCACGGTCCTTTTGAGTTTCGAGTAATTTGAACAATGAGTGAAAACTATTTACGTGAGGACAGTTTCGTATACGACAAAATATATTTTGTAAATTCCAATTTCTACATGTGAAAAATATCGATGTATTTGAATCCTTCGATGTAAATGTAGTTAAGAGACTCACCGATCTTGTTATTCCCTAAATCGGCTCTACGTCCAACACAGCACACAACTCAAAACGAAGCATCTCTCAGATCCATCCGTTCTATGAATACGTCATTCACACGATACTCGAGAACACAATACGCGAATTCCAATGGGAACATGAGTTTTCGTCAGAATAGTTCTCTGACTGTAGGCACTCTCTTCCCTTTCCTTGAAAGGTCTCCAGTATGGTATCATAATCCGCATGATGCCGTATGTTACTGGAAGAGTATAGCGAATGGAACAACGCCTTGATACTCTATGTTATCAGAGTCCTGCCATCTCAATTTGCTCATTTAAATAGGGTTTGTCATTCATTATTAGCTCCTGAATGTTATTCCGCAAAATACATGGATGAATTAATGCAATGGAGGAGGATTCAAGTAACATTTTCACATGACCGGAATAATATTTTTTTAATATAAATAATATAGAGAAATGATTTCAGTTTCTTTCTAAAAATTTAATTTTGAATCAAATTAAGAAAATTCAGATGTGACAATTTAGAAATAAACATGCGTTACAATACAAAAAAGAGAATTATTTTTTTCTAAAAAACACGCAGGTCGTTTCTCTATAGTACTTATGTTCAGAAGAGTAGAAATGAAACATTATCATTAATAATCTTTTTATTAATCTTAAATATTTTAGGATGAAGTATTATGCTGATGTTCAAAAAATTAAGTTCATAAACTGTCGCAATGGTACACGCCAAAATTGTGGGTGTAAATCGTAATGATATAATTTCACGGTTCTCCGTGCATGACTTAAACATAAGTGAATTCAAATATATGAAAAAATGAGGATATTCAAATATAATATAGCGTCGATTCGCAGAAACGGTTGGGATAATTAAAATTAACTTTTTAGATGGTGGTTTCCTTCAAAGAAGTTCACGGGAAAAATGGGAGAAAATACTAACATTCTGTTCGTCCAGTAACATGGGATTTGTACTCTACCGCTGACTAGTCGTTGTACGTTATGGGAATGGCAACAACGACATCGTCAGCATTGCTTTGGTTACTTATCGTTTCCATGATGCCAAACCCATCCTGGTCCGAATTTTTCTCCGGTTTTTCTTCGGGTAGAGACGGATTTTTTATACAAGTTCTCTTGGCACTTGCCTAGGGGCAGCAGTCTATTTTAATAATTAATCTTGAATTTAGAGGTATTTTAATAGTTCCGACTTATAAATAAAATTTTTCGAATAATCTATAGTTTGAGATATGTAGTAGGTACTTGTTAAATAGTTTTTAATGTCACGTTAAAATTCAAATTTGTTGGTATTCTGTTAATATTATAACATGAAGCGAACTATTTTTATTCATACCTTACGAGTGTGCTGAAATATTAAATCAGTCTCGGAATTGATGGGATGGTGTCTTACTTGTACCCGGAGAGTAAACTGGTTTATTAACTTCCACGTAGCCACACGCAGTTGTAACTGCTCTTATGATAATAAAATTATATATTTTTATTTATTTATGATATTTTTATTGATAAATTGAATGTTCGGATAATTAACTGTAATATGACTGTGACTCAACATTTCAATTAAAATAATCGACGTAAGTATTTCTTAGTACATAATCGTATCAGTAAACAAACACACTAAAATTTTTAATGGCTGAAAATTTAATTCTTGTTATTACTAGTCCACATGCGTGGCACGAAACTGACATAGATCTTCTCAATAGCTGTATAAAATCAACGGTTTATTTACTGCCAAGTGTCGATTATAACTAGTCACGATCTATAAGTCACAGTGACCAAAAATGAAATGTCTCCATTTCAAAGAAGAAGAAAAAAGTTCTAAATATTAAAAAAAAAAAGTTTATAAGTTTTATAGATTTGTAAGAACTAAATTAAATATTTTTATCTCTTACATATCAAAGTAAGGAATTATATTCTAATGTACCCTGAAGGGGTGGTAAAATAATATTAATTAACTTACACAGACACATTAAGATTAAATAAAAAATAAGGATTCGGAACTCTTACGCAGATTATCACAATTTTATTTTGATTCCTCAAAATTGAACATAGAATTGACATGTACAAATATTTCTCCTCCAAAAACAATTAAAGAAACATTACTCTGCGATATTACTGTGACAAATGTTCTTCTTATTCAATGTTTCGTGAATTCAAGTTTCATAATACAAAAAAAAACAATAATACTCTTTAAATTTAATGACTTATTCTTGCACGTTATGAGCAAATATTGCAGGTCCCTATCACTTGATGCCACATCCATTAAGTTTCGTCTCACAGAGACAGATACTCACAACCCATAGATCTTCGTTGAAATCGTGTGTAGAAATAGCTCGTTCGTCCTACAGCCTCCTCCGTAATATACGGCGTCGTCGTACTCGCAGCTGGTCGCCTCGCACCGCTCGTTCTCCTTTTACCGGTAGCTACCTTGACCACGCTGCCTGCCTTTGCTGCTCGTTGGCACGACGGTCCACCGTACGGTCTTACTCTTCGCGGCTTCTAGCCCGCGACGAATTCTCGTATTCAACAGCGTATTTATGCTTATAACTCACGTTGCGATTCAACTTTCGCGTTATACAGACGAACATTTGGTGCTTCACTTGGAGCGCTTTATACGTGATAGAAAATAATACGTACTCGAAAAAATATCTTTCTAGCGTATTCTTGATCTGCTTCGGAGAATTTATTACGACTCCGAACAACTACGCCTATCTCGGACGATTACAAGTCGCAAAAGGCTCGATAGATGAAGAACCATCTCCCCCAGATGGTCTTGATTGTAGTGAGAGCGATACACGGCAAATTACCTCCCTTTCTCCTCTCGTCTCGCCACTCCCAATGCTCTCTAGATCATGTGCTAAGACAATAGCCAATCGAGTGATCACAACAAGGTATGCGCGGCTAACTCCAAAAGGGTGTGATTACATTGCCGTTTAACTCCTGAGAATCTTTTCTACACATCGCGCAGTGAAGAACGCGCTCCCACCTCTGTCTCTNCCTTTCTCCCTGGGTTCTATGTTATAATTAAATCGGTTTTCGCTGTAATTTTGTTTATATCCATTTTAATAAATCCTCTAACGATTTACGATCGTAAGTATATAGTATATATATTACGCAATTTTATCACAATGCGTAATTCAATAATTATTGAGTGAAATATCTTTACTCTAATACCCCAACTACTGTGGTATTACACTTTTTTTCCCCTTGAGGCTTTAGGGATCGCCAACATCGAGGTCATTAGAGCCCTTGGTATAACACTAATCGGATGTCAGGGGTTATAATCAAATGTGCTTAAAGGTCATGTACGCCCAACCACACAAACTACAGACTTCTCTGATGAAGTCTTTGTTTTCCTGGTACGTCTATAAAGAAAATTCCTAACAAGGGATATTTTGTGTTTTATTACCCTAATTTCGCTCATCAACATTCCATTAATAAACCTTGTGATATGAGATATACCACATATCAAAAAATGCCCAGAAGCTGTTCAGTGATATCAAATTTTGACCTAACATAGTTAATCTACACACAGCCCTCTAATCGCACCCTTGGCAGTAGGTTCCAGTTGACCATAGAGAAGATTGCTCTTCAAGGGAGCGTCCCATTACATTTAGACCCCTCCACCTACCGAGTGCGCGCCAGCATTGTCGGTTGCCATGGAGACAGCGTCCCGCACCAGGGTAGGCGAAGGGGGAATCTACAGCATGCGGAGGCGAGAGCATGCGCCACGGAGGATGGCGAAATCTTGCCAACTTTGTCGCGCTCTTTCGTAACAAGTAGTTGCTTTAATTTATTAGCTGCAGTGTCTGCCATTACAATGGTAAAAAAAGAAATCTTAGATTTGAAATAAAACATGAAAGACTCCAGCAAAAACCTTTACAAACGAGAACAATTCCGAAAGTTATCGAACTTTTTTTAGGTTCCTTAAAATATATTTACGAACTCAAGAATTTTTTATTCAATACGAAAAGTAATGAGTTACTTGTGACATGAAAATCAATAACCATCCCGTGCACTAATTTTTTGTTACTCTGTAAAAAATATGCCCGAAAAATCCTATAAAAGACATGAATTGTAATTCTAATTAACATTGAATGAAAATTCTAATTAAGCCAGAATGAAATTTCTAATGAAGGATGAATTAACTAGATTGTGTTCTTTTCGTAAAAAACAGGATCTCTTTTTGCAGTTCGACCGAATTCATGATTACGTGATGAGAGTGGAGTAAAACAATGGACTACCAGAGGTCACCAACACTTTTTGTCTCCGTCCTTTTTCATTCTGATTCAATACGACCGTGCGAGGACCGTGTGTTCGGTGGTGTCCGCAGTTCCTCAGGGGAGAGTTGGTAAACCTCGTTGGAGGGTGAGGGGTGGTGGGGGATGAAGGTGGGGGTGGCGTCGCGAGCGCTTCAATCGCGCGCGTCGAGACGCCGTGGGATCAGTTGCCGTTCAGGGAGTCTGCGAACGAGACGCGGCCAGCCAGCGCTCCCAAGCACGACTCGCGTCGCGCAGTCAGGGATCGCAAACGGTGAGTGAGGACAACACTGTCGCACAAACACGTTCCTAAAGTTAATATCTCTATTGTATAGCTGAATGATTTTATACATAACGGATCTATGACTTTCAAGGGATTGTCGAGGTTTTGGTGCTCGTACGATACGCGTTTTTTAAATTTTAAGTCACATAGATCTATTGAGGTCGGGTTTACATGTTTTCGTGCTAGGCAGTTCTAGCGCCGGAAGGGTGAATTCGCGTCCGTTTTTGTTGTGTTTTTCGACTACTAAATATTGAGTCACATTGTTGAAAAACATAGCAATAATTAAATATTAATTGAGGACATGTCGAATTTATGAATTTCATATATTTGGTTTGTTTTTTGTACCAGGCGATGTATCTAGTTGTATCTAAAATTAGTGTAACTTTCATGCTTCATACATAAAAAACAGCGCCTTAAAATGCTCATTACTGCACTTAATTAGTCTTTTAAAAGGTTTCAATTGGTTAGGCTACTGTAGTGATACAATAGTGTCTACTCTGTCATGTATACTATACGATTTCATTTCAGGATGCTTTCTAATTATATTGACAATATGAGTGTTTTTCATATATAACATATGAGTAATAAAGTCTTTATTACGAATCCTGGACGTAAACACTGTAAAGTAGTAATTCTTTGACTCTGGAAAAAAAATTCTGACTTCTGGAAAAGAATTCGAACGTGTCTTTCCCGCGATTATGTTGCAATTACGAGGGTTATTGACGGTGCAGTAGAACAGCGTGTAGGATTTGGACACAAGGTAGTTCAATTCACGAAATTAACTTTGATTTCTACAATTTAATTTACTAAAACATAGATGACTTGTTTGTTTTATTTCGTTTACCTTGCCAGGTGTATCATCCACTCGCGTAAATAGGATTCACTTGGCTATGTATCAAAGCTTCGTAACAATATCTACAAAAGTAATTTAGATATTATAGTCAAAAAAATATTTAATTAGTTAGTATTTTTTTAATTATCAACATAGGGGGTCGACTTCATTCCCCATACTAACACCAGTGTTGTCAACAACACTGTAAGCCTTTTTTTTCTTTAAGTTTATACTTTATTTTGAAATTCTGAATTAACAATGTATTTATTATTATTTGCATTATGTTATTTGTCCATATAGTTGTCAATTCTTCTTCGTTGCAAATATTTCGAAATATCAAATAGCCAAATACTATCAAATAGAGTAATAAAATTGCAAAGAATGTATATTCTTTAGTGTTAAGCTTACAATTTTTCTTGTTCACGTATTTACGTCGTACAGATTTAAAAGATTTATCAAGACTTTTCTCAAATCATGAATGTTTTGTGAATACAGTAACATAATTCTTATTTCATAACAGAACAAATACACAGTCTCCATGGTATAACAAAGGTTGCTATAATATATCGAAAAATAACGTCGTATTGGTACTAAATTGATTTTTCTTCTCTTTGTTCCGCAGATAATTTTACACTTAATTTTTATAGATTTATTTTCAAATCATGTTTCCTTTTATTAAATACAATCAATTTGATTTAAATACATAATATAACAACAGAATCTGTGCCTTTTAAAACAAAGTTGTATACTTGAATCACATTGATTTCTAATAATCAACGCTTTTTGAGTTCTTGAATCAGCATATAAAATTTCCCATAACCATTACGTTTGCTATTTTATTCCGCACAAAGATAATATAGAAATTAACTGTATCATCATTTTTATAACCCTCAAGTATCTATACAAATATATTTCCCTTTCAATTATTTATACAACGTCGCGCACTCTCAAGTAAAGCGTTCTCTCTTCTATAAATTGTCCGTGATAAACCATAACTGACATAATAAGTTGGCGAAGTATACGCACTCAAATCCTTGAGCGTATACTCCGCCCAAGGGATTCTCGCCTCATTAGGGAAGATGGATCACTCATCCTCAGCCAGCGCCAAGAAGGGCAAAAAACTAAAATATCCCCTGATATAAACTAGTTAAAGTGGTATATTAGAAAACTTTACCTCGTGAACTTGACTTTCATAATTTATTTGCGAATTCGTAAATATAAACTTTTCATGAATCATTGAAGATACAACACTCCAGAAATATTTGTTAAAAATAACAATAATATTTTTTTAAATGAAGATTTCTGAATTTTAAATTTTAACTGATATGTAGCTGAAATAGATATCATTGGCATTTAATTACTGCATACAATCCAAGATATGATAAAAAGTACTTTGTTTTTAGTTGATATATAAGTAATAGAAGTCAAATTGTGAAAATGATTATGAAAAATTTAACATTGCCCTAGCTGTTTTAGTATGGTATGATTTGTTTACCAAGGGTGTCTGTTTGTGAGATCAGAGCGATAAATATGTATGTTAATGTGAAATTAGTTAGTATCTGTTATGTGTTTTTCTTAGCCCTGAAGAAGAGGAAAACCATAGCTCGAAACATTGGCAAAGAATGTAACAAACAAATGTAATTAAAGAAGAGTTGTATACCAGTAATTTTGCCATTAAAATGATTGTCTAAAATTGAAATACATAGTGTTTGTAAGAAGTTATTTATTAACAATAATATGTCTGGGTATCTGCATTTTATACAAATCTACTTTTTTTTTCGAGCATGGTGCATCATTTTTTCATACTTGGCCTTCGAAACTAGAGAAACATCACGGTCTACATGAGAAGCTGATAAACCACTCTCGTCCCCTATTTTCCACCCCATAATTCATATTTTAGTCCTTCTTGAGGAAATATGGCACGTATGACTTTCAAAATAAAATGAAACTGTTACTGTTAACGTCTTATTGCGGAGAAAACTTCCACTATTCTTGTTTTCCATTCTTTAATATATAATTTTGTAACTTCTGAAATATTGTTCAACATACGAAGACAACATCGATATGATATCTCGTAATTTTGAGATCAAGCATTCGTATTAAAGATGCGAACTAAGAAGTAGTTTTTCGAATTTTCGCAGTACTTGCGAACAAATGGATATACTGTATCGGTTTCTGTTATGACATTTTCGTCTCGATGAAATTACGGAGGGGTAAGAGTAACGTAACAACTTAACTGAAAAGTAACACCGGGTTACTGTAATTGGTTTAGATATGAACATATCTAGTTGAGCCAGCTTTGCTAAGATAGCAATGATGTCCATACGGCTATTTCATGTCAAATTAATATGGACGTACTCACTATTCCCTCAGATTTTCATGAAATTTGGTACAGAGATATCCATGATATGTAATAAGAAAAATCCCAAATATTATTATAATATTTCATTCCGTTAGGAATTTACAATAAAGTGAAATTTAAAACAAACGCTCAAAAGCGGACCTTCACAAAACTGAATTGCTCTGGAAAATGTCCTCATAGATTGGGTTAGACAGCTGGAAGGGTGTTATTTTACAACTTATTTTGTGACCTAGGATGTGCTATGGTACGTCGCACGCAGTAAACAGCAAAGACACCTACTTTTATTATTTTAACACTGGAAAAATTTAAATGAGAGGTTCTTTGGGTTCAGACTATTAATACCGACAGCAGTGGTCTTTACCGACAATGGTGGTAGCGTCTTCGCTTTCTCAATCCCGCTGAGCGGAAGAGCTGGGTTCAAACCCTCCTCGGCCGAACTAGGTGAAGTTTTCCTCTGGGGTTTCCCTCACCTACTCCAGACAAATGTCGGTGCGGCACCATAAGTTCCCTGGCAACCTAACATCTCTCCTTCCCAATTCCCTTACTCAAGTCTAATGGTTAGGTGGAAGAGCAGACCTCGTGGTCTGAACATCGCCAAAAGGCATAAAATAAATAATTAAGGTTCCAACTACCCCTGGAATTATTTTAAAACAGAGATTTCAATTTTGAATTTGATAATTTTTTTTTGCTTTTAAACCTACGTCTTATGATATATAATGGAGTCATGAGAGTTATCATACATCCAACTGATTTTACTATGCACAATACAGATATTACATTAACTCAATATTTTAAAAAAATAGTTTCATTTTTCCTTTCATGACCTCATTTGTAAAACAATGTCCCATACAACGACGGTGTTTCTTCGATTAAATAAGCATTTCATTAGCAATAAAGGATGCAAACAACAATATTTCTCTCGTTCACCCAGACACTCCGGCGGTTTTATGTCTAATGGAGAACGTTGACTCGTTTCTATTAAATTACACGAGATGCGCAATGTTGCTGAAACTACAGATGTATCATTTCTCATTAACGTTTGTGGAAGAAAACAAAGATAAAAATTGAATTCAAAATTTAATGACTAAATAGTAAGGCACTGCTCCAAATTTCGCAGGTTACAAAATGTGGAAGGAAAGAAGGAGATTTAGTTGCAAAGGAAGGATGCTTTATACAGTGTAAATTTGATATTCTGTTACTGTTAATTTTATGAATCGCGTAATACAATATCTTAGAGAAATCTTTCTGTTTTTCAATATTTTAGGAGGAAACTTCTTGGAGCGCAACATAATAATAATGAATAAAAATATTTTAAAAATATTTTTAAAATATTTTAAAAATATTCTTTAATACAATTTTAGAGGTGGTAATACAATCATCTTGACCTGTTGGAGTGAGGTTTTTAATAGAAATATTATCCGATAATCGCTTTACTCCTGAGATGTTAGCTAATAAGTCTAAGTCAAAATGTACGCAAATAAACAGTGGTTCCCTTGCGACGCTACTATTGGTGTGAAATGTCGGTTTTTAACCTCTGACTATTAGGTTTTTAACAAATAAATAGTTAAAATGTAAAATGACGACTCAATAAAAACCGGAAAATAAACTCCATGATGGTAGATGAGATAGTTACAAAAAATTACCTTTTAGATATAATGTATGGGATATGTAACGTACCGGCCGAAATATTTTTGATGTATTTTTGTATTCTTTTATGTTTCACTGTGTAAACTGGTGCTGGACGACTGTTTTCCTCATGAGGAAAGTGAACATTTCGGAAGTGTAAGTGCGCCCCGACGACAATGTACCGTAATGTACAGATACGAACAACAGCCCGCGGGAGCGGCGATTTCGGCCAAAAGGCTGTTTGTGAGCCGAAGTGGAATGGGTCCGGTAATGCCGCCAGTCGGCTCAAGCGACGCCTGAAGGCATCTTCACGTGGTCACCTGCTTACATGTAGCGGGGCGAAGGTAGCGTCGGTGGGTCCCACGTAGAGGGATGATCTCAGACTGTATGCCGTATTCCGATCCATGGTGATCGTGTAAGCGTTTTAACGCTTTGGGGTGCTGCGGTATCCTCGTACTAAATTCTCAGTGCAGAATTTGCAAAAAAAAATTGAGTTGAGATGTATTGAAGATCTCATATAGATCTGGTTTAACTGGATTGCTGCGGTAATCCGGTTGTGTGAGGGATGTAGGAGTCTTTTGAAAACATCTTACATGGTGTATACAAGCTGCTTCAAATAATTGTAATTTTTGTTTAAAGCTTGTCTTTTTTTTCATTTTACTCACTTGGTTTTCTAACGTAAAGTTATAGTATCCCAGAACTTTCATGATCAAGTCAAACACAATTTTGTTCTTATTTGTTATTAAATTCATTATTATTAATTTGATTTACAATTAATAAGTAAGCTGGTGAGCTGGTTGCAGCGAAAACCTTTACCCGTAACTTGGCTACTGTGCGTCGCTGCGTTACGTATCTGGAGCGCTTCACTGAGTACTTCGCCTTCAGAAACGGCCGTTCAAGCCGACTTGTTCAGAAGAGACTTTCTGAAAGTTGGCGGTCGTTATTGATTGTTAACATCCAGAAAACCATAGAAGGACGATTGAACCGTCATTTGTAACGAAACCTTACGCAGGAACACCCAAGGGAACGTTTCATCTTTTACCATTAATTTACTCGAAATCTTGTGGTAATGACTCAATTTCATTTCTGCGCACAAAATGGGATAGTAGTTCACTTATCCTAGTAAAAGGAAGACTGAATGCTTTAACGTAGATCACATTTTTGTCGCAGAAATTCAATCGTGTATTAAACATTAGTGTGGACTGCTAAACGGTTTCAAAGACATCCTAACTGTACAACTCTCGGAATATTTATTCTTCTCATACTGAATTACGGAGTGTATTGATTTAAGCTGTGGACACTATCCAATTAGTCATATTATATTTCAAATTTACTCATGAAAAATAATTTGGGATTTTGAGAACAGCTGGTATGTCTACGAAGTGATTCAAGATATTTCTGTTTATAATAATAATAATAAATTTATTGTCAAAAAACAGTACAAACTGCGTATGACCACGTGGAGAACAATAAACTAATTTACTCTCCGGAAGCAAGCAAGGGACCATCCCATCAATTCCTATCAAGGGCCCTACGGCAGAGGCGAATTCAAACATTTCAGGAAAAATTCCTAGATACGATAAAAAGTTAGCGACGAGTTATAATACTAATAGAATGTCAATATGATTGTAATTTACCGCAAAAATTTACATGTACAAAATATTATCGAACTATAGATTATTCTGAGTATTGTGTTTAAGAATTGAAATAACACTAAACTCATGATTTATTATTACAATAAACATGCCCCTAGACAAAGCATAGAGAACCTGTATAAGAAATCTCTACCCATCTCCACCCGAAGGAAAACGGGAGCAAATCCCGCGCCAGGATGGGGCTACAGAATTAATGTACACAACCGTGCCAAAGTTAAGTACACATAAAACTAAATTAATATGAATCATAAGACACAACAATCATGCAAAAAAATAGTTTTTGAAATCGTTATACGTTATTTTAAAAGTACTACAGCAATGGCGTGATAAAGTACAACACGGATTTAACTTTTATTAAAATCAATAAATTCTTTTACATTGTTGAAACACTGGTGCAGGAGGTAGATTTTAACCGTGGATTTGAAGAGATTCAATTTCATTATATCCTTTATTTTTCGGCAGGGAATTATACAGAACGATTCCCGAATGATATGGTCCTTTTTGGCAAAGAGTGGTTCACACTTTAGGGCGATGAATATTATTACTATTGCGAGTATTGTGTTCGTGAACGAGACTGTTTCATATGAAGCAAGGATGGCACTTCAGTAATTCGGTCTTAACAAACACGACCGTTT
>NNCF01127818.1:321172-373360 GCA_002313205.1 Laupala kohalensis
TTCCTTGAATAAAGGTTTACAAGAGTTTCGGGGATGAGATTTACAATTTATCCGAACTATCCTCTTCTGAATTCTGAAAGTTTGAATACTCTGATCGGAATTGCCCCAGAAGGTAATGTCGTAACGTAAATGGGAGTAAACACTTCAGAGAGATACGAGATTCCATTGTTGACCATAATTTGATCTAGCAATGTTTGAGATGAGGCGGAGAGGCGAGTGGGGTCGTTTATCGTAGTAATAAGGTTGAAGGAGTCGATAAGATTCTTAAATCGATTCACTGGTGAATGAGTCGGATGTACTCAAGAAATCTATATTGAAATCACCACATATAACGATAGATTTAGTAGATTTATGTGTGATATGTTTTAAAACAATTTCGAAGTTCCGAAAAAATATGTCAAGATCTGATTGAGGAGGTCTATAAATTCACAAAACAACAATACCGGTGTCGGTCAGATTAACTGCAGAAAATTCGAACATACTATCTACACAGAAGTTCTCGTAGCCTCTCAGTGGAGAAGATAAAATATCATTACGAACGTAGATACACGTACCTCCGTGGGGATTTTTGCCTGTAAAATTTTGCCGACAGTAAGAACTTGCTAAATAATAATTAGAAATAGCAGTATCGTTGATGTTGTTAGTTGAAAGCCAATGCTCTGTGAGGCATAGCAACTCGAATAGACTTTCGTGTACCAGAATTTCAATGTCTGTCAATTTGTTTGAAAGGGATTGGACATTATGACGAAATATAGTTTTTTTATTTTCGATTCCATTTTCACGAGAAATGGAATCGACGTTAGATTATATAGCTTTTATTTCAAAATAAAATTATACTACATCTAACCCTCATTTCGAGTGATGCTCAGAACAATTTAATGAAAACTTTCACATCAAATACCTCAAATGAATAGAGTTATCGAAAAGCAGTTTTAAGTGCGAAAATTAATTTGACTAATTTTACACCAGAACGTGTTTTACAGCAACTAATTACAATCATTTTTATATCAAAACAAGTTTCCAAAATTAAATCATGATTTTTGTATTATTAGAAACAAATTAATATTTCACTAACATTTTAAGAGTTCCAGTTTTACAGCTAAAAGGTGTTTTAAACAAAACAACAGACGATGAAGAATAATTAAACACGCAGTTGTTTCCTAATATTGCAAATTCCTTATTATGTATTTTTCCAGCATAAAAAAGTCTAATGTGTAAGCGTTGTATAGTGAGTAATATGTGTAATTTTTTTAAAAACTCTATAAGACTATGAGGCCGATTGGAAAGTCATATTATTTTAAAACCTTTCAATCAAACCGATTCGCTGTCTGGAGACACAGGTGTTTCTTAGGCGTTGAATTAAAATAATAATAGTTTTTATAAATTCCACCCAGCAAATGAACTTGAAAAAGGAGTATTGACAAGAAACAATAGCGTAGCTAATTAATTAAACAAACTACAGCGTAGCTAATTAATTAAAAATTACAAACATCTTTCCGTCGGTGCACTGAAGCTTTCATTCAAGAATAAAATTACAAGAGACAAACTAGTGGTACAAAACCATTGCACGTACTTTCTCATATACGTTTCTCTGTCTGCAGCATAAAGTGAGAAAAAATTCTACTGTGGAAGGGTATTTCTGGCGAGGTCCTCTATATCTTGGGCGTCTTCCAGTGCTCTATTCAAACTCAGTCGCTAGATCTTTGAAATTTGTCTTTTCTTTACTGTCTTTTATTTGAAATTTGAAAATAAATATTCAGAATAATATTTCAATACATATAGCGACAATTCAGTCTTATAAATATGCTAAAAGTGATATGTAAATGTAATTTCGTTGTAGACAGATATTGATGTATTTTCGTTTCTGCAGTGAGTTTGCTGTCCTCCTACGTATTTTATCATTATCTTTGATTTCAGTTTACGAAAAGTGTATTCTACGTCTACTTGGTTCATTTACACTAGTAAATATTATTCAAGCTTCTTGAAACAGTAAACTAATGTGTAAGTGTAGCAGACAAAAATTAATTTTCTGCGTCTATACTAAACTTTCCAGCGAAATATCGCTAATTTGGATGTAGTGCATACTAATTGTACTTCACGTACAGAAAATTTAAGCAAAATCGTCGGAGCCGTTTTTTGAAAAACATCCGAGAGAATACTTTGACCTTCGTGTGAAGTACCCTTTTTTTTAAAGTAAAAAAATCAGAGCACGTGGATCGACAAGTAAATTCTACCGTAAATACGAAATATGAATTAAATTGATCCATCCATTAACTCAGAATCGCTGCGCACAGACGGACGGACGTTATGCCAGAAACAACTTTTTCTGAATCAGGGATGACCAAAACGGATATTTCCGTTGAAATCTCGCTTTCGAAATTTTCACGAGTACAAAACTTTCTCTATACTACGTATACAAGAAAGTAAAAAAAGGAAAGGAACGAGTCCACGGTAAGTTCTCTGTCTCTTGAAAATATGCACATTTCTAGATACACGGCAAACTCGTGAAATTTTCCAACCATTTATACATTTAAAGTGGTAATAATTTTAATATCGATTATTAAAATTCGGTGTTGTATCTTGAGTATAACGTATTAATTTTCAATAAGTGATGTCCATAAACTACTAATGGCATGGGAGATAAGTAATATGTGCGAGAAATCATATGTTCATCCTCACCAACTACTACTAGTGGGTTACTATCACGTTTTTTATTTGGAGCACTCTGAGATTACAGATTGTCATCTATGCTCACAAAATTATTTTAATAATTTGAGAAGAAGTTTATATGAAGGTCTGGATGCTATTTCGGAAATCTCGCAAATTACGTCTTCGGAATTTCATTAAATTTTGTGTGGATGTAGTGGGTCACTAACGCGTCCGAGAAAACTTTTGATAAGTTGTATTTAATTTTTTAACTTGTTTTCGCCTGGTTGCCAGTGACGTTCGTGAACCCTCGGTCAGCAAAGTGCAACAACCGTCAATTATACCACTTAAGGAAGTACTAGCGAAGGTAGAATTAATTTACTAAAATACATTAAATCAGAATACATAAACAGAGTAAAATATACTTACTGTGATTTCCACTTGAAAAACATACCTCACCGGCCATTTAAATGAAATAATTGCAATAATTGGTTTAAGTACATTGCGTCTTGTGGAGGAAATACTTATTTACAAAATAAGACCAACTTTTAAATCACGAAAGAGATGAAGTTCACTTGGACTTGTATTAAAATTTCCGTAGTATTTTGACACCAATTATACACGGATATCTGAGAAAGATATTTCACTTTTTCGGAGGTGAGATGTATAAATCACGAAACCGGTTCGCCCGCCCTCCATGTTTTTGTTTTTGCATGCTCTTACATATTTCAAATGAGTTCAAATGTCACCAGAGTCAAAAGAGCTCCTGAATATTGCTTGTACTCTATGATTAACAAACAGATATAAATTAAATGTTTTTTCATCATTATTATTCATAATGTTGTGCTTTACAACAATTAGAAATAAATAAAGAAAACAATTACACATCTCAATGATTTGACTCTCTTGAAGTGCTGGTTCCATTTTCAGAAAGAAACTTAAAATGGTTACCGCTGCTAACTCGAAATTCGAGTGTTCCATCACAGCCGTCCTCAGTAAAGTCACGAAATACCTAATAATACAAACTACCAACGTTTCGGCCATCATGCAGAACGACAGCGACTTACGTCTGTAGGACACTGACATTACCCTGAAGATCACAGCAGGTTGGCCAAAAACTCGGTAGTTTTGTCTACTGTGATGCGGTTTGTCTTCTTGGAGGGAGGGGGAGAGAGAGAGAGGTGTTAAGCCCGGTTGAGATCCTGGACAAACAAGTATGTATTGACTCCGACCGCGTAAACCTCCGTTTATACTCCCCGAAGCCCAAGAAAAGTAATGAGGGAGGAGCCTAAACACCACGTGAAAGTTGAGGAGCAAATGCCAGCATTGCTAAGAGGTTGCCGACTCTTTCGTTGTAAAAACGTGGACGTCTTACTCGTGTCACCAGAATCTTACGTTCGCACGCTGCCACCCACACCAGCCGCAACGCGCAAAATCGGGAAAGAGGGTGAACTGGGGTCAACGCTGAAATAAAATACTATGCACGCGTTTTTCTTCCATCGAGGTTTTAAAGGAAAGGCTACAACCGCATTCTTTGGGTTTTATTTTTTTATTTGTTCATAATAAGATAGTAATTGAATTTTGTCCTTGAATTCCTTACTGAACTTTATTTTTGAATTGAACTTCTCTAGGAACACATTTTAACTTTGAAGAAACTTACAATCCATTTATTTCTTTACCAATTACACTTTACATGAATTCGCTGGTTTGTACTGTGTTAGCAGAGCTAATTTTCATTCAATATATTTTTTTTAATTCAACGTTACATCAAATCCAGTCGTATCTAATTCAAATGAATATTAGTTTTTATTTCTTAATGTTTTAGCCTTGAAAATATTATGTACGGGTTTTTCTTATTATTTTATGCTGTAAAGATACACAATATTATATCTTTAACTATATAAAGTAATTCTGTATTTTCAATTGTTGTTGTAATATGACCTATAATTTCTCTAATAGTTGTCTGATTTAAATGAGACAAACATTGAAACATTTATAAAATTACAACAATATGCATGGAAATTATTTTGTTTGTTAAAATATTAATTAATATATTTTCCATTAGTAGTCCATGAAGTAGATCCATTGCTGACCAGCAGTAATCGATATGTCAGCTGTGACGATCGGCGTGCTTTATCAGACCTTTGGCCCATAGGACACACGATATTCCTGAAGTTAGCTTTTTCACAGGTTAAAGTAGTCTATGTGTAAGTCCCACTACGTGCCGTGTGAAATGGGTAGACGCTAGAACACCCCACGCAGTAGACATTTGCTTCACAGGTTAAATTTCATTATTTTTCTTTGGTTACGCGGTCGATACATGAATCACCTAATGTTGATAACGTCATAAAATCAGCGCTCATGGCCAATTCAACAGAAAGACCTGGGTGTGATGCAGTGCTGAGACATTCGCATACAATCCCATTATTCTCCCTAAAACATAATCACTGCACACATTTCGGCTTAGTCTCATAATGCATGTTTGACTCGAGTTTTCCGCGTAGAGCAACTATATATCATGTTTGGTCTCACTGTTCCAGTGTAGATTTTCAATAAATCCTTACTCGTTGTATTATACTGCCGCGTACCCACTCTCAGACACCCAAATTGAGGGCTCTAATGACCTAGTTGTTGGCGAGCTCTAAAGCCTAAATAATAATAATAATAATAAATGAGCAATATCTAAAGAGAATTCACCGTCAAGGAGTACACCAAGGTAGGACGCATATGTGGCGCATCCGAACGAAAATGAAGAGAGAAACTGAATCGATCCCAATTGCGACTCAAGACAAGGCACTACGCACGCGGTACTATGATAAGGTGATTCTGAAGAACACACTAGATGGCAGAGACCGCTTATGCCTAGACAAGACAGAAACAATTGATCACATAGTCTCTGGCTGCCCAATTTTGGTGACAAGTGAATACCTCCAAAGACACAATAATGTTTGCACCTTTATTCATCGGCATATATGTAAATCCATAGGTGTACCATACTTATGCATTAAATGGTATGAACACGCTGCCCGACCAGTTATGTCAAACGGAAAAATTACCTATCTATATGACCAGAAAGGTCGTACAACGGTTAATGCCAACAAACTGGATATCATCAGAGATCTCAGGGAAAGAACATGTAAAATTAATGATGTTAGTATACCATGTGATGAAAATCTTGTCTCAAAAGTGGCTGAGAAAAAGCTGAAGTATAAGAACTTGTGTATGGAAGTGAGTCAAATGTGGGGAGTTAAGACAGAACTTGAAAAATTTCCATGTGAGATTAAAGATTGGGAACTATAAGCAATTGCCCGGAGAAGAACAGCCCAAATCCTGCGCAAAGTATTGTAGGGATCCACAATGCAGGACTTGTTTCTCAGAAAGCTGGTTGCAGCCTGGGATGATGTTGTACTCCCCAAAGAATGACACCTATCTTTTAGAAATAACGATAACAACATACTATAAGTATGTATGCTCTGTCTTTTGTATTTTACAAATGGTTATTAAGAAGTATATTTTTATCGACGATAATCCCTCAACGATGTTTTTGATCTATGTCTATTTTCCTATTATTCAACAGTATTTTCACATTTCTCTTATTTGTAGACAACCGAAAAAAATTGACCTCGTCTTCACTTCGTAAATTACTTATTTTATTTCTGTAAAGAAATATGACCGTGCTATAGCCGTGTAATAGTCCAGGTATCGTTGAGCCCACTACGCGAGTCGTCGTACCGAATCGCGCCTGGACCTTTCTATTTCGTTGGTCTCTCTGGACGCCAAGGTTTTCTCCACGTCGATGGGTTACCAAATAACACAACTGTTTTTACCATTTCCACAAGAAAAGGTTTTATTTAACATTGCCATACAGCAGGTAACATTGCACTTCTCTCTGTAAATAAGAGGATGTCAATGTTGACAACATGTGTTAAAATGTTAACACGAACGACTGTTTGATTCTGAAGTGATATCCAATTAACGTTGGCGTACTTCGCCGTGTACCTGTCTCAGGAGATGACAATTGCGTGTGGGGAATTAAAAAAGTATCTGGAGTTATTTTAACGCACCAGAATAGTATATTCTCATTTTCATCCTTCTGTAGCAGAAATAAAAATTGAGATAGTCTCTACTGAGTTTGAGCGGAGTTTTGCAAAGAAAATTCACATCTCGCTAAACATGTCGAGAAGCTCTGTTTGGTGTAAAACCATTTTTTCATCACGTTTATTTACATATGACTGGATACTTCTCAATTTAACGAAACTTTCCCACTCATCTTCTAAAATCCGAAAATGAAGAGATGGAAGTTTTTATCTTGATCAATAATATTTTTGTGGCGCGGTATTAAATGCGGAAATTTTGTAGTGAAGTACACATTTTCAATAGTTCATGACATTGTTAATTCTCTTTCTGCAATTTTCACAACTACATCACTCTAATATATAAACATTTTAATATATAAATTTTATCGTTAAAAAAGCGATTACTAACTACACGTGACAACGTGGGGAGGAAAAAACTAATTTACTTATCTCACGTCACTTCACTTGTCTTTGGAGATCTCAGTATTGATACCATTCAAAGAAACTCGGAAGTTACATGTACATGTATTTAGAGCAACGACACGAACAGGCGTCTGAATATATACTGAAGAATTTATACAGAAATTTATAGAAAATGTTAATGAAATTATGAAACAATCAGAACTTTATTGTCGTAGAAATAATGCAAATAAATTTTCATTGCTATTATTTGTAAAAACGTTTTAAAAGAAAAAAGATTTTAAACAACAAAGTAGGTTAGCGTGTAATTTGTTTTATTATTATCAACAAAAATATCATTCGTTGAAAATATTTTGTATTTTTTTCGGTGATGATAGTGGTATGTGCTGCAGCAGATAGTAACAGAAAGATAAACGTTGCTACACATCTCGTCTTGACCGTTTAACAAATAGAACTTATGCGTAAAACTGACGCGCAAAACTTTTCACCACAAATGTTTCAGAAGCGCATTGATCACCTTAAGTTACATCTAGATAGCTAAATCTGTGAATCGAAATCTAGACGACCTAAAATAATCTGGCGCCAATACTACGCGTAAGAGGCATCTAATAGTAACATTCGGCAATTGTACTTTCTTGGAAATTTTTGCCACACAACTCTAATAAAACGTCTTTATTTTGTTATAATTCACTTCAGACTTCAATACGAAAACTGAGGAGTAGCACGTGTTAACACGCTGAACTCCCTTATCGTGACCCAAACGTAAAATCTTACATTGTCAGAGAGGAGAGCCTCGTCAGCTTCCACAGCTTCGCAAAACTGTCGTAAACGAAAATCTGCAGTATCGGTCAACATCGAGGTCATTTGAGCCCATGCAAGTAGGGAAAAATGCAGTTTCGCACCATAGAGAAGAGCCGTAGTGACTCTTCCCCGTGTGTGGGACTAGCTGAATACCTCGATCATACCCACTAAAAAACCCTCCTGAAATCAACCAATATCTAAATAGAAAGATGAAAGAAAAGAAAAGAAAACAGAATACCAATACATTATATCACAAAAAAGGAAAACAATTTTTAAATATTATATTTTCGAAATACAGAAACGAACGATAAAAACAAAGAAGACAGTAAAGATGAAAAGGAAATGCAAATTTTAAACCCTCCCGAGAACTTGTGGGAGGAGTCCCGATCTACTCATAAAACTCAATAGTTTATTAACATTAACCGTTTCATTTCCGAGAATTGTTGGTAAATCTGCAGCCAGACCAATTTGTCTCCGTATACTTGAGTATCTTCTGCAATCAGTTAGTAGGTGACGCACTGTCAGAGAACAACTACACTCCTCACAAACGGGTTCATCATCAAGTAGTAACAGATACCTATGAGTGAGAGGGCAATGTCCTATGCGCAGGCGGATCAGCAAGACCTCGTCGCGCCGAGCTGGCCTACAGGAACTGCTCCATGACTTAACAGAAGACTTGATAAGTCAGAGCTTATTCCTTTCAACAGCTAACGACTCATTGCTCCATTCACTCAGAATCCTTATCTTGACGGAATTTAGGAGATCTAGTTTTGGAATCGTGGAGAAATCCACGCGATTCTTGACATACGCCGTCTTTGCAGAATCGTCTGCTCCCTCATTTCCTCTGATACCCACGTGTCCGGGAACCCAGCAAAACATTATGTTCTTTCCATCACTCTGCAGTGAGAAAAGTACATCCTGGATATTCTGGATCAGCTTATCAGCCGGATACATCTTCTGGATTGCTTGAAGGGCACTCAGCGAATCAGAAAAAATCAGGAAATGTGATCCGCCAGAGCACTTAGTTGATCGCAATGCTCGCAATATGGCGTAGCACTCAGCAGTGTAAACACTGCACAAGTCGCCTAGACGGTAGCCACTGGTCTCACGGGGAAATACCACGGAGAAGCCGACACCATCAGCTTGCTTCGACCCGTCGGTAAACACAGGGATACGGACCCGGTGTTTATCGAGGATTAGGTGAAAGTATACCCTCAACATGGGAGCTGGAGTGATCTTCTTGTCATGATGCAGAAGATCGAAAATAATCTTCGGCTTGTGCAAAGCCCAAGGGGGAGACTCACTAAAACCTTAATGTAAGACATTAGGTGTGCGTATATTTAAGGTTTCCAAAATTTGTTTGGAGCGATATCCAAAAGGTTTGGTTGCTCTCAGTCTGTTGTTGTAGAAACGGATGGAAGAAGAGGATGGATGAAAAACCGCGTTGTGTACCAGATTGTCGGGTAAAGTTTGCAAGTGGCAAAAGTGTCGTAGCATGAGGATTTGCCGCCGGAGGGAAAGAGATGGTTCGCCACTCTCGACATACAAACTCGGAATGGGACTAGTGCGGTATGCTCCCGTAACTAGTCGAATTCCGGCATGGTGGACACTATCCAACTTCTTTAAATAGCTTGCACGAGCAGAGCTATATACAACGCAGCCATAATCGAGCCGAGATCTTATGAATGCTCGATAAAACTGGTGCAGGGAGTAGCGATCAGCGCCCCATTCCCTGCTACTGAGGCACTTCAATAAATTCAGAGATTTTAATGTTCTTGCTCTTAGGTCTGTTAGATGTTCAATCCAATTCAGTCTCTGATCAAAGATTAGACCTAAGAATTCCACAAAAGGATAGAATTTGAGAACGTTGTTCCCCAGGGCGAGGTGAGGTTCTGCTAGAAGGCTTGGTCTCCTACTGAAAAGAACACAGCGTGAAACGAAAACCTGTCGTTTTTGACCAGTGGTATAATCTATTAAGGACGAGTTGGGTTTGTCGCTCCGCACCTGTGACACTCTGTGATGAACAAAAAATAGCAAAGTCATCGACAAAAAGAGTGTAAAACAGGAATCTTTACAGCAGACGTTATGTTGTTTATGGCCACTGGAAATAAGGTGACACTCAAGACTGAGACCTGAGGAACACCGTTCTCTTGATGGAGATCCGAGGTGTCTCTTCCAATTCTATAGCGGACGGAACGTTGATCCAAAAAGGACATGAGCATCAGGGTAAGTCGTCCTCTAAATCCCCAGGCATAGAGTTGTTGTAAAATGCCATGACGCCAAGTAGTATCGTAAGCCTTCTCGATCTCAAAGAATATACCGATGAGATGTTGTCTTCGGACGAAAGCATCTTGTATTGCTGATTCCAGGAAAAGTACGTTGTCCAGGGTGGAATGGAACTTCCTGAAACAACACTGAGATCGACTCAGCAAGTCATGCCGTTCAAGATACCAGACGAGACGGCGGTTGATACTTCTCTCCAGAGTTTTACCAACACAACTCGTCAAGGCAATGCTTCGATAACTACTAATGTTCGTTTTGTCCTTACCTGGTTTTAATAAAGGGATAAGCGTTGCTTCCTTCCAGGAATTAGGGAATACACCCTCGGACCATGAAAGATTAAAGATATCCAGAAGGTATTCTTTCGACTCGAGACTGAGTTGTCTCAGCATTTCATAATGAATTGAATCAGGGCCAGAGGAGTGTTGTGGTTTGTCGCTAGAGCTGACTCAAGTTCCCACATAGAGAAGGAAGAGTTGTAGGGTTCCCAGTTGGTGGAACGAAAGTCAAAAGATGTGCTCTCTGCTGTTTCCCTTTTTCTCTTGAAATAAGGATCGCAGTTTGCTGTAGATGTTAAGTCAGCAAAATATTCAGCCATTGCTGTTGCCATTTCTCTGTTGTTGGTGAGAACCTGACCCTGATAATTGAGTCCAGATATTGGGACTCGAGAATACTTTCCAGATATCTTTCGGATTGACTCCCATACTTTAGTGGACGATGTTGTTCTCTTAATGGTGCTTAGAAACTCTTTCCAGGAGGTGGATCTGGATTCTCTGATGGTTCTGCGCGCTTTTGCTCTAGCAATCCGATATGCGGCGAGGTTATCCGGAGAAGGACTAGCCTTAAATCTCCGCAATGCTCTTCGTCTTGCCCGAATGGCGGACCGACATGCGTCGTTCCACCAGGGGACATGAGGTTTTCGCGGAAAAATGGATGTTTTTGGAATGGATTCCTCAGCGTCGTGATGAATCACCTGGGTCAGATGGTCGACCCTCTGTTGGACACTCCCCGTTTCTGTGAAGACAGTCAGGGAACGGTACTGCGTCCAAATAGCCTTACTGAGTATCCATTTCTGTGGCTTGATTTCGGGAATAGTCGCACGTTCCTGTTAGGACAACCAGATGGGATGATTGTCGCTACTATGCAGATCTTCTACCTTTCATTGAAAGATATCAGCAACTTCAGGAGAGCAAACTGATAGTGCTATAGCAGTCCATGACCCAGTGGCAAATGCAAAGTGGGTCATCTCCCCGGTGTTCATTAAGCATAAATCTTCTCCCTCAAAGAGACAATTCAGCAGTCGGCCCCTCGGGCAATCGCTCTACGAGCCCCACAGTACACTGTGGGCGTTGAAATCTCCAAGGAGGAGGAATGGTCAAGGGAGCTAATGAATAAAATCTCTGAGGGAGGTCTCCGAAAAATCTCGTGTCGGAGGAAGACATATAGAACACACGGTCATAGATGGTACACTGTACATTTTGACTGCTATAGTCTGGATGTGTGTTTGTAGGAGAACAGGCGAGCAGAGGATGGTGTTTCTAACAAACACGGCAACTCCACCTCTTGCTTGATCTCCTGTGATATCGTCATATCTGAAGCAGCTGTATCCTCGCAGAGAGGGTGAATGTTCTGGTGTAAGGTGTGCTTCTTGTAGGCAGATACATATCGGAATATGACGCGCTAAGAGTTGTAACTCTTCACGTTGAGTTCTATAGCCATTAAGGTTCCACTGAAGTATGGAAACCATTAATGTTTGGAGCCTCCGGGGTCAGGTTCGTGAATGTGTATTTCCGCGTCACCGTCGGACAATACACGTTCTGACTCCGAGGAAGAAAACACAGACGTTCTTTTTACGTCTGTGCGATTTTTTGCTTTGTGTTGTACTTGATTTCAAAATGTGTACAGGGTTCAGGGGTTTAGAACCAGGCTGTGCCTTTGTTTGTGTCTTTGTTGCAGGTTTAGTACTACTTGTTATTTTTGTAGTAGATGGACGCGCTGTTGGTGTTGTTTTAGTTTTCTCTGGAAGGGCTGAGTCATTTTTCTTTCCGCATTTGCACTGATATGTGCACGACGTTGTCGTAGACACGTCAGTGAAATCGGTCTGAATAGATACGGTATTCATCTGCTTAGGAGTCTTGGCTGCGGTGGAGTAATTGGTAGAAAATACAGGGTATGAAGCCCTGTATTTCTTCCGCGCTTCAGCGTACGGGATCTTCTCCGTTGTTTTAGTTTCCTGCACTTTCTTTTCTTCAAGAATGGCGACACACTCCCTGCTCCATACCGGGTGACTGCCTGTGCAATTAATGCACTTTGCAGGCTTTGGGCATGATACGCCGGGTTCGTGTGCCTCCTTTCCGCACTTTCCACAAGTATCACGTCCCTTACACGATGTTGTCGTGTGTCCAAACCTCTGACACTTATAACAGCGCAAAGGATTTCGTATAAAGGGACGGACCGGCAGGTTCAGCCATCCAGCCTTCAGTTCCTTTGGTAATTTAGAACAGTCAAATGTCACGATGAAGGAACTGGTCTTATCCAGAACACCATTAACCTTCCTCATGATCTGACTGACCTCAACTACGTGGTCAGCCTCCCATTCTGCAACACGTTCTTCTGTTGTCATATCAATAATGTACCTGCAACTTACGACCCCCTAGCTGCGATTAAGCGCAGCATGGAGCTCGCACTTCAGAGGGAACTCTCCCAACAAGTTACATTTTAGAAGAGCCAACGCTTGCTTGTTGGTGTTGGTTTCCAACAGCATTGACCCATTACGCAACCTTTTGATTGATTTCAGCGTTCCAAATAAACCCTGCAATACTTAGTAAATATAGAACGGGGATATTTTTTCAAGTGTCCCGTCTATACGTGACAAAATATAAACATTTTCATGAGAAATGTTCTGTTTCTTATCTTTTGTTTCTGAAGCAGGAGGGCTGTTAACCCTCGGCCGCTTTGAAGACCCTGAGGCGTAATACTTACCTTGCGGCTCGCCCACTTCGCAAGGCAGGGGAAAACAGGAATCTTTCATTGTGTCCCACGAGTTCGGAGGAAGTAAATGTCTGGTGACGTGGAACCCCCGCATCACGCCACTATGCCTTGCTCAACTGAAGTGCGGCAGTTGCCCTAGAGGTTGATACGCAAAAGAGTGTTTGTCCTCAACACCCATTCACCTCATCGGCGCGTAACACACCTTGAGGTTGAGGGGTTTTTTAATAGAGGTTTAATCCTTCCTCGCGATCCGGCCAATGAAGGCAAGATCTCCGCCCTTCGAAACACGCAACCTTCCACCATCGCGCCTATGGTGGTCGCTGAAGCATGTCCAAAGCTTACGGTGTCAGAGGAATGGTGGAGCAATATTAGTCCCCAGCTCGAGGCCGTGGGTTCGCCAAGCCCATAATCACTCGAAACTGAGCTCCCTGCGGGGGAATGAAGGAGTAGAAGGAGAAGAAGAAAGAGAAGAAGGGGAAAATGAAAGATACCCTAGCTCCAATAGTGTAGGGATCGAAAAGAACAAGAGGCGACCAATGAAGGTCAGGAAAGAGAAAGGAAGGAGCCTCGCACAAGTAAGTGGAAGTAATGCCAGACTCAGCTCGGGGCCCCGTGTTCGCCAAACACGTACTTACTAGATGTAAGCCCCCTGGGGGGGGATAAATGTAAAATTGAAGAACAAAGTATACAGTTTAACAATATAATAGATAACATAGTGCAACATCAAAACATTTCAAAAGCATTAGAATTTACATCCAAAATTGGAAGTAATGTATCAAATTTAAAAAAGGAATTTGATGAACTAAACACGCCCTCTGCGAAGAAACAAAACAAGGGGACTTTTAAATGCATTGGGAGTAGGGCTACAATATTTAGCGGGCACAGCAACAGACGAACAGATAGATTCTATAGGAAACGAAATTTCTAGGCTAAGAGCGGATATGCAAAGAGCACTAAAATTGCAAGCATTCCATGAAACAATAAGAAAAGGGAACAGTATTTTCATTCACCTGTCACATCAGTATGACGAAGCTGGATTAAGTTTTTAAAATATTCATAGAGTTTTAGTGATGTGTCGACATATCACGGATATTCATAAAGCTACAGACTCGAGAAAATCCCAAATGATCGTGGTAGAAATGGGAAAGGTCACACCCTCACTCATCCCCCCCCTCAACTTTTTACAATTCATTCGATTCTAATCTGTCTGTTGGAGTCTAATGGAGTCCTGGTCAATCAACACGAATCTCCTGAGTCAAGAAGTAGTTTTGCCAAAAACAAAACGATGAAATGCATAAGATAATGACAGTTGAAAAAACAGAATACACATCAAACTAAAATCGAACAACCGGATGAAAACCATGTGGAATATTGTTCAAAATTACACGTCAACTTCTGAAAATCGCGAAGAAAATATTTCTTTACTAAATGATGGCAAATCCTATCACATACTCAGGACATCGAAAATTTGTTCAATTCTTACTTCTCAGAAGTAAGTAACTAACGAACTCAATATATCCAAACCAATGTCCTTATATCTACCCAAGTACCCAATTCTATGTTAACTTCCGAAACTAACGCCAGTGAAGTCATGAAAATCATCAGTCCATTAAAAAACAAATTTTCAACAGCTAAAGATGATATACCCGAGTTTATTGTTAATTTTTCCTCCCACGCTATATTAAATCCACTCATACATATTTTTAATAGTTCTTTATCGGAAGGGGTGTTTCCTAAAATATTTAAGAGAGCTAAAGTGAAACCTTTACACAAGAAAGGTAACAAACTTAATATTGGAAATTACCGACCAATACCTCTACTACCCACTTTCTCAAAAATCCTAGAAAAATTGTTCTATAAGCGTCTTCTAGATTTTTTATCAAAAAATAACATTCTCTCTGACGATCAACACGGTTTTAGGAAATTATTTTCCACTACAAGCGCCATATTTTCCTTCTTAAACGATGTTACCACATCTCTTAACCGTGGAGAAAATCCTCAGGGTGTTTTTCTTGACTTATCCAAAGCATTCGATGTCATCGATCACGGAATTCTCCTTTCCAAATTGCATTCTTTAAGCATTCGTGAACTTCCACATCAATGGCTAACTTCTTATTTGAAAGATAGATATCAACAGGTCGAAATATCCTATACTAAAAATAAAATACTTGAGCGTTGTCTTTCAGAAACAAAGCCACTTACTTGCGGAGCACCCCATGGTTCAATTCTTGGCCCTATACTCTTTTCATAGTATACCTATCATCCTCCACATCAGATTGCAAAATGGTTCTTTTTTCTGATGACACTAATTTACTATCTAAACACACCAACGCTCAAAAAGTCTTGTCTAGCCTTTCGTGTTGGTTCCATGCAAATCGTCTCTTGGTAAACACTGACAAAACAGTGTCCATGTTATTTCACAATAGTGTCACAAAATTTTTATCCCAGGTTTCCCTTTCTTTAAACGGAACAATGAAAAACTGTTACGAATACAAAATTCTTAGGTCTCCATATTCAAGACAACCTCAAATGGAATTGTCACATTGACAATCTTAATTCCCAATTAAGCAAATTGTGTTACGCATTCTGAATCTTAGTTAACGCAGTTAGTCCACGTATTTCCCGTTGCGTTTATTTTCGAAACGTTTACTCCCATTTACGTTACGACATTACCTGCTGGGGCAATTACGATCAGAGTATTCAAACTTTCAAAATTCAGAAGAGGATAGTTCGGATAAATTGTAAATCTCATCCCCGAAACTCTTGTAAACCTTTATTCAAGGAAGTCAATATCTTAACTCTTCCCTGCATTTATATTTATGAAACGGTCGTGTTTGTTAAGACCGAATTACTGAAGTGCCTTCCTTGCTTCATATGAAACAGTCTCGTTCACGAACACAATACTCGCAATAGTAATAATATTCATCGGCCTAGAGTGTGAACCACTCTTTGCCAAAAAGGACCATATCATTCGGGAATCGTTCTGTATAATTCCCTGCCGAAAAATAAAGGATATTATGAAATTGAATCTCTTCAAATCCGCGGTTAAAATCTACCTCCTGCACCAGTGTTTCAACAATGTAAAAGAATTTATTGATTTTAATAAAAGTTAAATCCATGTTGTACTTTATCACGCCATTGCTGTAGTACTTTTAAAATAACGTACAACGATTTCAAAAACTATTTTCTTGCATGATTGTTGTGTCTTATGATTCATATTAATTTAGTTTTATGTGTACTTAACTTTGGCACGGTTGTGTACATAAATTCTGTAGCCCCATCCTGGCCCGGGTTTTTCTCCGTTTTTCCTTCGGGTAGAGGTGGATTTCTTATACAGGTTCTCTAGGTTTTGTCTAGGGGCATGTTTATTGTAACAATAAATCGTGAATTTAGTGTTGGTTTTTTTCAACTCTTATGATTTTTAAACACTATACTCAGAATAATCTATAGTTCGATAATAACTTGTACATGTAATTTTTTGCGTAAAATTACAAACATATTGACATTCTATTAGTTTTATAACTCGCAGCTTATTTTTTGTCTTATTTAGGAACTTATGCAAAAAAAATTGAATCCGCCTCTGCTTTAGGGCGCTTGATCGGAATTGATGGGATGGTCCCTTGCTTGCTTCCGGAGAGTAAATTAGTTTGTTGTTCTCCACGTGGTCATACGCAGTTTGTACTGTATTTTGACAAATTTATCATTACTAAATTTATCATTATCATCAAGTACCAACTTTATCTGTCTTTAACTTTATCTGAGCGAGAGTTTAACTTGTGGGCACCCTTAAAAATAATGTTCAAGTTATTCAATATACATGTGTAAGTATAGGAGTATTGGTTTAATTAGTGGTCTTAATATTAATTGGTCTGAAATATAAGTGTAAATGCAAAAAAACAAGCAAAGAAACATTGAGACACCCATGAACATAATAAATATAAATCAGTCTCAAAAGGTCAAAAATAAAGATGCTCCTCTGTTTCCAACCTTATAGGCCGGACCCATAAATATAATTCTTTTGCAAGTGTTTTTCTTTTATATACCATGTTTTTATGTTTAGACTACATTTTTTATTGAGATCATGTTAAGAGATTTTCTTTTGTCTGCAACATTGCAGATACATTTCTGTTTGGGAAAATATTATAATATTTGTAAATGATGGGAGTGACTTGTCTTTTCAAATGAAAAAAAAAATCTTAATGTTTCTAACAGGTGTTAACTGTGGTTTTCTTGTATATGTGAAAGTGTAATCATCGCTCAAATGTGTCAGCAATAAGAAGCGACAGACAAAAACAAAGGCACAAGAAGTTGGTGCACGCGAGGCGGCGGCAGGCTAAACAGAATTCTCCTCCCTTGCTGAGACGTCGTACCATCATAATCTTGGGGAGGGGAGAGATGTCAGAGAGGAAAGCCTCGTCAGTTGCCGTGACGTTGCCGCCACCGCCGCCGCTTCGCTTCACAGTCGTGAACGGTAAACCTACTGTGTCGGCACGGCTAACAATATAAATGTAAACGAGAAGCAGTGACAGGTCTTGGGCTTTTTCCTTCCTGACCAGCGAATGAGCGTTAGGTTCTCTCGAGGGGGACCGATCATTCGGACCTTCTCCAATTCCCACCTCAACTGTCGGGAGCATAATGTTCTTAGAATTGGGGACTGATCACGACAGAGCTCTTTCCTACCAGCTTTTTTGCCTCCCGTCATGACCTCCAGCAGTGACGACAGCGGATCCAGGATGACGGCCAGTCACTCGGCTTCACGTGTGCTGTAAGTGTTCATATAATAAATATGAGTCCACTGAAAGTCTTGTTCGTTTCTCCCTCCTAATCGCACACCTTAGATGTGCTCCCTCCCTTGTCAGACGAGCTCTCAGCTCAGTCTCGACAATATCAACTCTGGAAGTACGGTAAAGTATGATACAAATATAATGAAAATTATTGGACCAGAGAAGATTCCAACAAGAATGTGGAAAAAAAGAACATGGAACGAACACGAATACCTCATGAGAACACAATTTAAAATATTCAGCGTATTATTAAAAATAAATCGGTATACTTAAAATTAATACAATAAATAATTATCACAATCTTAATAAAATAATTATAAGAATAAGATTATTTTAAAACATCTTTTGGAGTTAATCTACTAACATAACAATAGTGCCAACGTACAAACATTACAACTTATCATTAATATCCACATCGTAAATGATATTTTAAATTCTCGACGCAAGAAACTTCATTTTCATGAGACCCAATTACGGAATTAATGAATGCTTCACCAATTATTTCGCTTCATAATTCCATCTTTTCTTATTCTTCCATCCTTTTAATTGTATTCACCACGAAATGATTTTTTATACATCTCACTTTCATTTTCTTTGTCTCTATGATTTTACTCACTATTTCGCTCGCACACGCAGTTTTAAATTTCAACTGTTTGATTTTTTCTTGGGGCTTCAAGCTGGTCAAGGTCATTAGAGCCCTTGGTTCAATATTCATAATGTAAACATGTTATTGTCTGATTTCCATATTCTCTTCCCGAGAAACGAAAAAAATTAGTTTTCAGTTATTTAATATTGTGTACCAACCGTTTCATTAAAAATCAATGTTAATTTTATGACTATATTGTGATGATATTTAATTACTAGTTACAGTCTACAAAACGAATCTTTATTTAAATACTGGAAATTAGCATGAAATTGCATTGGAATATCATATTAGTTTTGTTTTAAAATATTCAATTATCCAACTTATATTCTATGATTGGTACGTATTTAATATATAAAACCGTATAATGCATTTAACTGTAC
Source organism: Laupala kohalensis (assembly GCA_002313205.1). NCBI lineage: Eukaryota > Metazoa > Arthropoda > Insecta > Orthoptera > Trigonidiidae > Laupala > Laupala kohalensis. Next base: position 340,197 of record NNCF01127818.1, read on the forward strand.
AAAATATTTTATCCATCCAGCAACACAAATTTTAAAACCCGCTGTAAATGACACGAGCACAGACAAACAAATAATATTTTGTAAGGGATGAAGAAACTTTCTGTTTGATAAGGTTTAATAACTCTAGAATTCCTGTCATAGGAATATTAATATCCATGATTTTTATGGGAATATTATCGAGATTTATGTGTTAAATTTCTTCACTGAAAATAAAATAGTGTCTCAAAATTTGACGAAATACGTGTATGAATGATAGATTATTGATGGTGCAAATTAATACTAAGAAGAATCACGTGGAAACAGGTCACCAGGAGATAATATGACACGAAGTCAGTAAGAACATGAGGGCTCTATCCACGCGGTCTGTGTTGACAACTGTGTGTTCATACCCTTCGATATTGTTCTCATCCAAGGAATATAGTTATGTCTGGAGGATTCCTTATCTGGATCTTTCCAAACTATTTCCAATTCATTTACGAACTAATTCGTTTTTATTTCTACTCGCATTACTAACGTCTGGGACCCCAGATTACACAATTTATCGATTTTAGAAGCTTAGATCAAAATTTATCAAACTTCTCTAATGAGCACATCGTTAAAAAGATAAATTTAAATCAAATACTGGATTCACAGATTTTCAAGTTAGCTGATTTTTCTGGCAAACTGACTCTGTGAACTGTGGGAATGTTTTTAAACACAAACCTAGTGAATTTATCTACCATGTATGGAATCAAACTCCGGCAGAATACAATGTTTGTGTTTACTGAAAGACTTCTTTATCACGGGTGAGGTTTCAAATATAGAATTCATCGCAGTGGAATTTTAATATGTTCAGATCTTTGCAAAAAGACACAAGATAAACTCATAAACACAAGACAAAAAAGTGAGTAAAACGATTTTCAATTTATTCACGCTTAAATTACGAGTAATACTTTACATAGAATGACATATGTTAATAATTTCTCATAAACATATACACCGTGTTCCTTCATGTAGTCATTACAAGGCACTCTTGTCAGTCTCCGTCTCCTATGCTGATAATCCCATATTACCCCTCCTCGTGAGGAGGCGGGTGCAGCATCCACCATTTTCATCGGCACCATAATGGAGCTACATAGTCTTCAAGTATATCATATGTCTCTTCGTCCTTTAGAATCGATATCTTGTCTGTAATGTCCTTTCTCCCTATTAGTCTCGTCAAGAACTCCCTCTCTCAGCTCCGTAAACGTCATCTTCAGTAGTCTCTCCAAATATACAAAGGTCCGTGTCAGTCTTACCTACTCTTTTCAAAAACGTCTGAAAGTTACCGTATCCTGTTAAAAATTGTAGTAAGTTTAGTGTGGGTTCAAACCATTTCTTCTTTTTCACCCTAAATCAGACAGTTCGTATACATCTAAAACACTTTCTTCCCTTTTCTGTCACTTTCTTCCCATCTTGTTTGCTAAGCTTTTATTAATTTTTTGACAGATATTTCCTTCCATTGGGCGTAACAATTCCCCATTTATTTGCATGCTGCCTGTCTTTCTCGTGATTTTTCTACATATTAATTTCTGTAGAACAAACAGCCATATTCCTAAAGTGACCCCCAGGGTCTCTATCGACGGAGTCACTGCTACACCGTAACGATTGCAGTCTCGGAAAGCTCTCCATTTTCCTTGCGAAGTATTTATTTGCTAGCTTTCTTTCCCATCCATAGCACATGACTGCACGTACACCGTCTACATAAAGAGTCACCAAATCCTTCTTTGTATTGCTTAATTTCGATTTCTCTGTTCTTGTCAATGCATAATAGTCTTTTAACCTCATATTTTCAATATGATTCCAAAGTTGTAAAAGAAAAGACGAGACACGGTGCTTAAAATAAAAGGAGGCAAGTTGAAAATTGTAAGACGTGTGATACATCTTGGAATACAAATGGACGAGAGAGCTTTATTTGGAGAATTAAGAAAGTTCAACATCAATAAATAATAGATGTTCGAAGTTCCGCCCATTAACAATGATGCAGGCCTCGCGCAGAGGTTGCGTGTACTGGCGAATATGTTCAACATGGAGTTTCGTTGTTTCGCGCTGTTAGTGGGTCGAACATAACATATACTGTAAAACCTACATCTCAATTTTCAATTCCTAACAATGCGCTTTGCAAACCTTTTTTGTCCCGTGCTCTTACTCTACCTTGTTGTCATATTATCACCTCTTGGTGACATTTCTGGACATCTGTTCCAATTGTTGTGCTCTTATCATATAATAAATCTCCTCATTATCCAATATTTAATGAGGAGTTTCGAGACATTCCGTATACATTTCTCTCATTTGTAACAAGTTGTGAAGTTGTGGATTGAGAAGATAATAATAGCTTCTTCTCGTATGTAATCAATATAACTCGTCTTCTCTCGTATTATCTTACAAAAGCTGCTTCTCCCAGAGTTGCGTCTCCAGACAATATTCAGTAAATTAGAATGAAATGACATTTTTTCGCACCTCGAGATGGATAAGAAACCGGATTTTTGCAATCATGAAATATGAAACGCGAAAGAGAAAAATTAATTCATGTTATAATAAAAAGTTTTCAAAGTGAGCAACATGATATCACATAAAAACACAGAGTTCTTCCCTTTTTTATGGCTTCTCGTGTTTCGACTGTGGAATGCTCCACGGGGTTTTTTCCTTTCGAAAATTTCTTAATTCGGAAAACTATCTTTGATCGTATAGCCTGGATAGTTGGAGGTGGGACCTCTCCGTCCACTTAAAGTAACCTGAAACCCAATAGACATTGCGGTAAAAATGCTCTGCTACTTTCATTTTTATGACTCTCAAACGTATATCTCATAGGTCTGCTTTCACGATACAGATGTTTTAAAAATAATTAGAATTGACCGTTGAATATAAGTTGCGGTTAATTAATAATTTCAGTCTACTAACAGAAAAAAAATTGATGGCACATGAAATTTGGCATACAACAACATATAATCTGTAATATCCCTAGGTGATGAAAATGTATTTACTCACCTTTCATTTATAACTGCCTCGTATTGCAATTGTTGAATGAGCTTCGCGAAGGTATGACTTCAATTATGGCTTTTGTAACACCCTGCTGTTGACAAAAGAGCTTAAATTCATCATTCATTACTGGATTAATTTGCATTTCTATCTACATACCATGCATAACAATCAAATATGCTTCACAAAACTCTTCCTGTAATTAACTTCAAATTACGAAAGTGCTTCAGTTTACCAACAGAGTAGTTTGAATTAGTTCCACTGAATAAAAGTTTCTCTTTACTGGAAGAGTAAACTATCTGCATGTCAAAATAGAGTATTTTTTGGTTGCTTGATTAATTATTAACATGTTAAGTATTCACAGGCATTAACAGTAAATCGGACTAGCTGACTCCCACGCCTTAAAAAAGTCCATTCCCATTCATCTCAGTCATTCCATATGAAGAGCAAGAGTGAAAAATATGTTATATCCATTAATATAATTTTTCAGAAGAAGAGAAAAACTCTTCCAAGTTTCGTATAAAAGTTTTTTTAAAGGTAATATATATGTTGTAATGTAGTACAAGTACATGAAACAACGTTTTTCTGATATTCTTCTTTTTGTTTGTCTGGGAAGAAAAGGAAAATTGTGTGGATAGAACATATTTTGCACTTTTCATTTTTTATTATTTTTTAAATTTCGTAAAATAATGATTGAACTTTCGCACGAACTCTATTAAATTTTCATTCATTTTGAAACTTATCAGAAATGGCACTCGATTTAGCCAGTCACTAGTCACAAAAAACGCATTAAAATGCTACATTTTGTATATAACGGTAGTAAATGATTGAAGAGGAAAATGACAATGAAATTTTCTATTGTAAAGTTGGTGTAAATTAATTCGTTGAAACTCCGATAGTCAGTCCCATCTTATTTCTAGGTTTGAGTTTGGATGCGCCATTATGTAAATTGTTTTAACCAAAACAATCAATTTAAAAACTTTTTTCAGCTGGATATGATAAATTGAATCAAATATGTCACCACCTGTAAAATAGCTTAAAGAATACGTGAAAGTGTTAAGTTCAACATGTGTAAAAATGGATATGACTCGTTTAGCATTCCAGCTCTTTACATGACCCAGACCCCGAGGCTTGAGGCGAAGAATATATTATGGAACGAAGAGCCCTGAGGTGCCCCTGGGAGCCCGCGGTGAGCTGAGGATCGGCATTTCCTATGCGCGGAGATGGAGAATCGAACTCTAGCCCCATTGACCCCGGAACTAGTTTTTAAAGCAGACCGTGAGCAGCGAGTGAAGGTCCCACAAGCAATGCGGTCGTCCAACAACAACACAGAGATACACTGAGATACACCAACTCCATATATTATCTTAAACGCTAAAATAAACAAAGAGCTGCCGCGACTATTCATGTAGTGAGTGAAGACCCAAAGAGGCAATGTTTTCCTTGAAAGTGTTAAAAGCAACAAGAACCATATTGTTAAATGTTAAATATACAGCCTAAAGAATATAACACATTTCATTTCAATTATCTTTTTACGACAAGGGATGGTCTGAAGACAAATAAAAATGGATATTATAAAAAAATACTTTATAAAATATACTTCAAAAGTTAGCATTTATTGCCAAGGTTCGGGAGTATCAATATTCCCATTATATTACTTTACATACAAACGCCTACATGCCAAAATGTAAAATAATTCTTAAAGTCTGCATTTAATTGAATGGCTCAACTTGAAATAAAATAAAACGTAGACTATAACCCTGTTTATTTTTTAAGATGTTAGGTATGAAATGTACAAACAAAATCTTATTTTTATTTATTGGTAAGATATAAGGAAGCTGATTTTATGCGGATTCATATTTAACAATGCCTTGGATGCTTTTGTTTCACGACTAGGTAGTTAAGCAGCTCGTATGTTTGAGCCAACTGATAGTTTTATTTTTGCAATAGTGGTAGTAGCATTAACAATAATAAAAAAATTATTTTTTTAACAGTTACAAACTGCGTGTGACCACGTGGAGAACAATAAACTAATTTAATTTTCGGAACCCAGCACGGGTTATCCCATCAATTCCGATCACGGGTCCTATGTAAGTGGCGGATTTATTACTTCTGGTTCCCAGGAAAATCACGGCACCGCCCAAGATAAGTCTAGTATGAGTCCCGTTGGAGTGACACAGGTTTGAAGGAAAATATACTCAATATCACGATAACACTTATGCATGTGGACAAATTTTAGCATTTTTCTAAGAATTTTTGCAAAGGAAACGCTTCTGATCGAAAGCGATAAGATGCATCAACGATACACTGGGTAGAAATAGTGTACAGTTGTGGAAAGCGACTAGGTGATGCAGTGGTTAACACCGCTGCGAACGAGGTAGCAGTCCCAGGTTCGATTCCTGCTCTTCGCCTTTTTCACCTGACCGAAAGTTGTCACAAAGTCTAAGTCAACTCATACACTAAATATAAATTTTCCGCAAAACGCTCATGTCTGTCCCATAAGCAACGTTTTGTCATTAATTACTTGAACCATGGAATATATATATATATATATATATATATATATATATATATATATATATATATATATATATATATATATATATATATATANTCCTGTCTTCTTCCAAAAAAGAACTAGTTCCCGTGAAATTAAACTTTCTGCAGGAAAATAACATTTTCAATCCTCTTCTTTAATGCAAATTTCCAAGAAAGAAAGATTTGTGGATTTGAACTCATACCTTCGAATTAAGTGGCTTTTATAGGTACGTTCAAAATGGAAGTTAAAAATATATGTTTAAACTACAAAAAATTAGAAAAGAGATGGTGAAAGACATTTGTAAAAGCATTTGCCAGAGGTAACGACCGTGCAAGTTTCTATACTTAAAATATTCAAACGAAAAGATAATATTCTTAACAAGAACATTTTTCTACGAGTCGATTGTCTCAATTGATAAATACATTGCTTACGTTTTGCTAAATAAATTTAATAACGGAGCGTTACAGTTTTTGTATTCAAGTAATAGGTGGTGGTTATTTCTATCATCACGTTGGACTACTTGTGAACTTTTTGAAAACGTACGTGGCAAAAAAATCTAATAGTTTCTCTATAAATTGGCACGAAATATCACAATTTCAGACAGCATACCTCCACGAAACCAAGAAGAAATTGTATCGTCAATTATCAGTGGAAAGCAAAGAGCCAAATTTTTAGACACAAAGTTATAATAAAAATATCTATAGTAAATATATTTATTTCTTTATTTTCCAAACTTTAAATATAGTAACAAATGGTAACTGACGTTTATAGGAACAAACTGACTGTTTCATAATATCTATAAAATTACAGTCGAAAAATGAAAAAATAATAATTGTGAAAGGTGCTAAGTCCAGTCTCATTTTCATATTGATATGCGCCCTTTATTCTTTACAGAGCTACATGTTATGCTCTTTCTTAGGTAAAAAAAGGAATCACAGATTGTAGATAATTTTTCTTTCTGGTTGTAAATGACTTAACTAATGGGATAACTTGGAACATTGTAGGCTATGTCTTTCCCATGCTTCCCTTTCTACAGTACCAGAATTTTACTACCAGTCTAAAGTTCACTATATGATTCTTTCGACTCTACACTTCCCAAGCTCGAAATATAATAATAAGTTGCTTCACTCCTTTCACTTGACATCCATTGAACGCAAAACAAATAAATGGCATATTACATCTATCTTACGAAATTAGTCCGGATCTTAGAACTGCTGTCTTTTTGTTGTGGTCTTAGGAACTTCTGTGGACTTTGCCTGAAGATATGTGATTCATAGTGGCGTTTTGCACCTTCTAGTATAATGACTCAATTTTTTAAAAATTTTGCACTTTGCACCTTTTTTCTAATAAGCATCCAATTATAAAATAAAATGTTGAATTATACGCACTTCACCCGTTCAAGCAAATTCGTTGAAAAATATATTAAGCTCTCTTCCGTCCAGTTTGCCGGAAAGTGAATTGCAAATACAGCTAGCAGTTTTCGAGTTACGGTAACAGTAAAAAAAAGGAGAGAGAACCTATTAAAAATGTAAAAGTTGGCTAAATTTTCAACAACTGTTACCTCTTTTGGAAACAACTTCTTAGAGTTTGTTGTATTATATATCAATGTACGTAACGTTTTGACGTCCAGTTTCAGTCATCGTCTGGAGTAACAGGTGTTAAATATATTCTTAGAAACAATCTTAAAGATATTTTACAGTATATAGAATGAACGAATCACTCCAATGTAGAATTTGTTGCAATATAAGGTTAATAATTTATAAAGCGCGTGCATTTGAATTTATTGTGTGAGCTTGGTTTTTTAGTAGTGTATTTTTCAGTTTATTTTTCGCAACTTTGAATTTACTTGGGTGGAAAATTGTGGGTAATTTTTTTTCTGAATTTATACTGATAAATATGTGCATGCATTATTTTGGTTTATTTTAGGGATGTGAAGATTTGATTCTCTTTATTTTACGCCAAATTTGATAGATTATATTGTATTTTTTTATTCGAAATACTTTTGTTAGTATTGTAAGCATCTCTTACGAGGTACGCAAACAACAGCAACAACAACAACAAATAATTTACTTTCAGCATTCCCTCGCTTCTTGTGGAAAAAGCATGTAACATCAATCTATTCCACAGCGCTGAAGAAGGATGGTTTTGCTTATCTTTCCTACTGAAAGTCCTGTTTAGTATGGTAAATTCTCTAAAGCTGGACAACAGCTTTCCCGTGTTCAATGAAACAAATAACACAGATTACAGTAGACATGTTAATGTGCTGACATTTTACACGACTTTACAACCGAAACACAACAGCGAGAATTTAGCTACTGGTCTCTGATAAGTCTGTGAGAAGGTAGAAAAGCTCCCACGACGTAGTGGGGTATATCCATCTAACGGACTTTAGATGGAGCAGCCATGATACGGGTTGGTTCGATAGCTCGCATTTTTTTCGTTTATCACATTTTTTTACACGATTAGCATGGTCTAATACTAGTTATTCAAGTAACAATTTTTCCAAATGAACTTTCTTATTTAATATCTAAAAATCTTTTTAAGCCAAACTTAATTTTTCTTAAGCAATAGACACATTTATTACAATTTAACCCATTCGTGACTAAAGACGGGCACTGCCCGTCCTCTACGTTTGTGGGACTTCCTGGCGAAAGAATATACTTTGAGGTCGGATTTCGAATTATTGTTACTAGATATCATTCATGTCTTTACTTCTACTAGTTCTTTGAATCTTTCAGAAGCTCATTGTTTAATATCGAATGTTCTCCGCCGATATTTTATTTTATATTGATGTTTGAGTAAAATGATTATAGTGTGATGTTGGAAGTAGGAGATCATGGCGGAGTCAAGGCATTTACGGAATAAAATGTTTGTTTGATCTAATGAGTTTGCCGAATGGGTAATAGAGTATTTGAATGACAATGATGAGGAATTTGACAATGTACACACGGGCAATATTGAAGTGAAAGTAGTGAAGTTTTAGACAAATCAGAAGAGGATGCCGAGAACAACACTAAATATTTTTCATTCTGAAAGTAAATACTTTTTTTTTTTCAATAAAATACAGTTAAATTCAAATTCTCTATTTCGTAATTATAATACAAATATTTTAAAAATGTTAAAATTAAAATAAACATAATTTTAGCGAGCCAGAGAAATTGTCATAGAATGAGATACTGGGATAATGAAAATAATTCACGCCCAGCCGTCGAAAAAGTTGTAAGAAAACACAGACAACAAAGATCGTTAAAAGCACGACATTTAATAGCTCTTGAAGGATACAACTTATTTTTCATTGGCTTTTATATTAATTAACGGACCTTGAGAGTTTTACGTCCAGGTCCTCATTTGGGCCATCACCTCAGCAAGCACCAGACATTCTCTTTTTCATGGATATTTCAATTTTACGTTTCTGTCCGCTGACCACGAAATAATTGAAAAAAGTCTCGTTTTCTTATTTATTGACCGAAATTTCATTATGGACGTACATAATTCGAGATTTTCACAGGTGAAGAATTTTCTCAATAATGTAGAAACAGATTAGCGGAACGGATACCAAGTATAATATGTGGAAAGTTTATTTATGCTACAGTACAGTTTTAAGGAATACTCCCGTCAGGAATTTGATAAGTATATGTTGGACAGATCTAAACCGTTGACAGCAATATCAAGATCATAGAAATATAAATATATTAAGATTTATATCAAGATTAAAGAAGTGTTCCTTAACAGTAACAATCCTGACCTATAATTTGTAACATTCTTTACCAATGGGGATGAGGGGATAACTATTCGGGGGTCAAAAACTAACTCTAATGTTATCTAATTAAGACCGATTTCTATGCTAATGATGTATGAAAATACTTACTTTTGAACAAAATATAACGAAAAATAAACAATTTACATGTATATAAAATGATTTACATTATACATGCATAGAAAGATCCTTCATATTATTAACTGCGTTGGCATTGTTGGTATTAATTTTTGTGACTGTTGTTACATTCGGTGTTTCCTAATGTAAAGTATCTTTCTAATTATTTATCTTTCTAATTATTTTATTTTTTCGAGTTTTGTGATCAGTAGTTGTATTTAGATCCCAACTTTCATTGTAGTGTAAAATTCTTTGTTCTGTGTGAAAAGTGAAAAGACACTAAAAACATTTCCCAAGGTTTTCAAACTCAACGGACCAAATACAATTTCATATTGTTTTCATTCAGTGCTTCATTCAAAGGTGTGATAAAGTTTACGTAACTACAAACGGAATCATAAATTCAACTTCTTGGTGCATTAAAATTAATTATTTTGATGTATTTAGATTTTCTGGTGCGTATACTATTACATCATTATTAACTTACAAATAACGTACTCTATTGTTGCACTGCTCAAGTTTCGTCGTCGTAAATAGAACTATTCCAATATTTTACCATTTGTTTTCGTGATCTTATTGTAGTTATTCATTACAATTTAACATAATATTGCCTTAGTTATTGTGGAATTAATTTATCTGCAGTTGTCATCCTAAATTATTTCTGTGATTTTAGTTGTCGGTTTATTTATTTCCTTATTTAAACCCTGCCAAATTGTTGTACCAAAGTTATCGTCATAATTCATAGATCTATTACATTATTTTACAATTCGTTGTTCTTGATTCTTTCGTATTTATTTACATTTTAACACAATATACGGCAGTTATTGTCGAATTAATTAATCTCCAGTGGTCGCCCTAAATGATTATTTCAATCATTTTTGTCGTCGGTTTGTTTGTATATTTAATTTTTTTATTATCTCATTTGTAACTTCCGTAGTAACAAATATATTATTATACTAACATCCTTCATTCAGTGTTAGTTGTCATTTTTCGTGTATTCTCATTTGCTTTTGTCGTTAAGTTGCTAACTATCTCACAACAATGGACACTATCGCATTCCTCAACTCATTCAAAGCTAATCTTCAGAAGGCGTACAATGACATGGTACAGTATATTGACACACGAATCAGTGCGCTGGAAGACGTCAATAAGAAAACGATTTGCGGTTATGCTACAGTTAGAAATTCACGTCCTTCCAACTGCTACCACCAGGTTAGACCAACGACACATGCACCACCACAACTCTTCACTCAGAATAGGTTTAGTGTGTTAGAAGACATGTCCCTGTTTCCTCCCTTACCTACTCGTCTCATTCCCTCCCGTCCAGTACCCAGACCTGTTCACACACCACGCACTGGTATGCACAGCCGCCCAAAATCAAGTAAAGTAGTGCTATCCAGAGATGAAACCAACACTTCCACGCAGAAATCAAACGTGCTCATACTAGCTGATTCGAACGGTCGTCAGATGTCCTCCGTATTGCGTGGATTCCTTCCAAGCCAGTTCTCAGTCTCCGGTTTTTTTAAGCCAAACGCTCGTTTGGCTGAAATTATTCGAGAACTGGACACTTACACTAAAAAACTCACAAAGCGGGACACAGTAATCATCATTAATGAGCAGAACGATATTAACTTGGGTGGTCATTTCAACGCGTCTGAACATCTAAAAACTAAAAATGACCTCCTTGCACACGAACATAGTGCTCTCTAGCCTGCCTCCACGCTTCAACGTTCCACAAATAAACCACGAAATTAACCTGGCAAACATCTCCCTAAAACATCACCTGGCAGACACAAAAATCACATTTTTTTGATTTGAAACCACAGACTGCCAAGGACTTTACCCAGCACGGTTTACACCTGAGATCGTCTGGGAAACAGCACTTCAGTTCTCTTCTAGCCTCACATCTGACCTCACATCACCCACCTGCCCCACTACCCACTCCTGCACCTACCTCATCTCCTCCTCCTACCTCATCACCATCTCCTCTTCCTATCTCGACACCCATTACTTCTCTTTTCCCCGTTCTTTCACCTACTGCTTCCTCATCTCCCACGTCATCATCTATTCCTCCTCCTGCCCCCATACACAGTTACAACTTGCGCTCAGGAGTACGATGTGGTACTCGAAGGTGACAATCGCGTTCAGGTGCAGTGTGCGGGCTTGATCCGGAACTAGAAGCTGTACCAATTTCAAATTCCTCTCCACAATCTAACGTCGATTCCATTTCTCGTGAGTCAAACTTTTTGCGAAAAAAAAATTATATTTCATCATAATCTCCAATCCCTTTCAAACAAATTGACAGACATTGAACTTCTGGTACACGAAAGTCGATTCGATTTGCTATGCCTCACAGAGCATTGGCTTTCAACTAAAAACATCAACGATACTGCTATTTCTAATTATTATTTTGCAAGTTCTTACTGTCGGCAAAATTTTAAAGGCAAAAATCCCCACGGAGGTACGTGTATCTACGTTCGTAATGATATTTTATCTTCTCCACTGACAGGCTACGAGAACTTCTGCGTAGATAGTGTGTTCGAAATTTCTGCAGTTGAACTGACCGACACCGGTATTGTTGTTTTGTGTATTTATAGACCTCCTCAATCAGATCTTGACATATTTTTTCGGAACTTCGAAAATGTTTTAGAACATATCGCACATAAATCTACTAAATCTATCGTTATATGTGGTGATTTCAATATCGATTTCCTGAGTACATCCGACTCTGCACATTCACCAGTTAATCGATTCAAGAATCTTATCGACTCCTTCAACCTTATTACTACGATAAACGACCCCACTCGCCTCTCCGGCTCATCTCAAACATTGCTTGATCAAATTATAGTCAACAAAGGAATCTCGTATCTCTCTGAAGTATTTATCGCCGGATACAGTGATCACCTTAATAATAAACTAAAACCGCTTAAAATCCTTTACAAATTTACAAGAGAGTTTAATGACATAAATAAATCCATATTTATAAATTATTTGCGTGAAGAAACATGGAAAGATGTTTACAATTGCCAAAACACCGACGACAAATTCAATGTATTTATCTCAATATTCCTAAAACATTACAACTCTAGCTTTCCCATAAAACGCAAGTTAATTAACACAAAGAAATACAATAGATGGATCACCCAAGGGATAAGGATTTCTTCAAAAAACAAACGCCGTTTATATTATCTTTCAAAACGCTATAACCAACCACCCGAATTCCATAATTATTTTCGTAAATATTAGACTATTCTTCGAAAAGTAGTCTATGCAGCTAAAGTAATGGAAAACGACAGGCAGGTACTAAAATCGAACAACCGAATGAAAGCCATGTGGAAATTTGTTAAAAATTACACGTCAACTTCTGAAAATCGCAAAGAAAATGTTTCTTTACTAAACGATAGCAAAATCGTAACAAATCCTCAGGACATCGCAAATTTGTTTAATTCTCACTTCTCAGAAGTTGGTAAAATAACGAACTCAATATATCCAAATCAATGTCCTCCAATTATATCCACCCACGTACCCAATTCTATGTTCACTTCCGAAACTAACGCCAGTGAAGTCATGAGAATCATCAGCGCATTAAAAAACAAATTTTCCACCGGCGTAGATGATATACCTGAGTTTATTGTTAAATTTTCGTCCCATGCTATATTAAATCCACTCATAAATATTTTTAATAGTTCTTTATCGGAAGGGGTGTTTCCTAAAATATTTAAGAGAGCTAAAGTGAAACCTTTACACAAGAAAGGTAACAAACTTAATATTGGAAATTACCGACCAATATCTCGACTACCCACTTTCTCAAAAATCCTAGAAAAATTGTTCTATAAGCGTCTTCTAGATTTTTTATCAAAATATAACATTCTCTCTGACGATCAACACGGTTTTAGGAAATCCTTTTCCACTACAAGCGCCATATTTTCCTTCTTAAACGATGTTACCACATCTCTAGACAGTGGAGAAAATCCTCAGGGTGTTTTTCTTGACTTATCCAAAGCNAAATTGCATTCTTTAGGCATTCGTGAACTTCCATATCAATGGCTAACTTCTTATTTGAAAGATAGATATCAACAGGTCGAAATATCCTATACTAAAAATAAAATACTTGAGCGTTATCGTTCAGAAGCAAAGCCACTTACTTACGGAGTACCCCATGGATCAATTCTCGGCACTAAGCTCTTTTTATTGTATGTGAACGACATGTCATCATTCACATCAGATTGCAAAATTGTTCTTTTTGCTGATGACACTAATTTACTATCTAAACACACCAACGCTCAAAGCCTTGTCTAACCTTTCGTGTTGGTTCCATGCAAATCGTCTCTTTGTAAACACTGACAAAACAGTGTCCATGTTATTTCACAATAGTGTAATAATTTTTACCCCAGGTTTCCCTTTCTTTAAACGGAACAATGAAAAACTGTTACGAATACAAAATTCTTAGTTCTCCATATTCAAGACAACCTCAAATGGAATTGTCACATTGACAATCTTAATTCCCAATTAAGCAAATTGTGTTACGCATTCCGAATCTTAGTTAACGCNCAGTTAGTTCACGTATTCTCGTTGCGTTTATGTTGAAAACGTTTACTCCCATTTACGTTACGGCATTACCTTCTGAGGTAATTCCGGTCAGAGTATTCAAACTTTCAGAATTCAGAAGAGGATAGTTCGGATAATTTGTAAATCTCACCCCCGAAACTCTTGTAAACCTTTATTCAAGGAATTAAATATCTTAACACTTCCCTGCATTTATATTTATGAAACGGTCGTGTTTGTTAAGACCGAATTACTGAAGCACCACCCTTGCTTTATACGAAACAGTCTCGTTCACGAACACTATACACGCAATAGTAGTAATATTCATCGCCCTAGAGTGTCAACCACTCTTTGCCAAAAAGGACCTTATCATTCTGGAATCGTTCTATATAATTCCCCTCCCAAGAATATAAAAGACATTATGAAATTGAATATCTTCAAATCCGCGGTTAAAAACTACCTCCTGCACCAGTGCTTCTACACTGTAAAAGAATTTATTGATTTTAATAAAAGTTAAATTCGTCTTGTACTTTATCACGCCATTGCTGTAGTACTTTTTTAAATAACTTATAACAATTTCAAAAACTATTTTCTTGCATGATTGTGTTGTCTTATGGCTCATATTAATTTAGTTTTATGTGCACTCAACTTTGGCACGGTTGTGTACATAAATTCTGTAGCCCCATCCTGGCCCGGGTTTTTCTCCGTTTTTCCTTCGGGTAGAGGTGGATTTCTTATACGGGTTCTCTAGGTTTTGTCTAGGGGCATGTTTATTGTAACAATAAATTGTGAATTTAGTGTTGGTTTTTTTCAACTCTTATGATTTTTAAACACTATACTCAGAATAATCTATAGTTCGATAATAACTTGTACATGTAAATTTTTGCGTAAAATTACAAACATATTGACATTCTATTAGTTTTATAACTCGCAGCTTATTTTTTGTCCTTTTTAGGAACTTATGCAAAAAAAATTGTATCCGCATCTGCTTTAGGGCCCTTGATCGGAATTGATGGGATGGTCCCTTGCTTCCGGAGAGTAAATTAGTTTATTGTCTTCCACGTGGTCATACGCAGTCTGTTCTGTTTTTTTATAATAAATTTATTATTATTATTATTACATTTTGAAATATGAAACCATTGTTATTGTATGTGAATTTTATAATTACGTAGGATTAATTCCGTTAAAATGGTCCTTTTCTTTTCTTCTAGTGTCCTTGTTTTTCTCCTTCTTGTTCTTTAGATGAAAGTTGGTACTACTTGTCATACACCTCCACAAAACTGCCCTGCACTCACACGCACCTGCTCCTGAAACGACGTCTGTAAACCCTATTAAAATAACCTTAACTAATAATAAATTATGGCTTGTTTGGAATAATACCGTATACACAAAAAACATTGATTTCTAATGTAATATTACATTATCTAATTCTGGAAATTGTTTTACATTAAATATTGAAATTGAAGTGAATTATCGTAACCGTATTAACTACCGTGCGAGTTGTCATACATACTATTTGAATTATATTATCACCCAGAAAAGTCAGAGGCGAATCTTTTCAAGGCGAATTTATTTTATTTCGTTGTTTTATTATTATTTTTTAAATAACAGCCATGCTGATGATTGTTTTTTATCATTTTTGTCTTCTATACTTATGGCAGCGATTCGAATATACTTACATCAATCTGTTTTAGAATGTAAACGTTAAATGAAGAATCTAAATTCGGGTTTCTCGTATTTATTTTGAAGTTTAATTTTTTTATTGGTGCATAGGAGTAGAAATGTTTCTAAGATTCGCGCTAACGACGTGGTTTTCTTTTCGCAATTACCCGTTATCAAATCTAGTATCCAAAATCTATTTTCCGGAATTTTCTAAATCCCACTTTTAAATGGGCAACGATGATTAATCGCGTCAGAATGCATCAGTATTCTTCTTATTAGAGGAGATCACCAGCATGTCTCATGAGGTGCACTGTCCACGATACATACATTACTCAGAGGGCACTACGTGGAAACTCCTCTATGCCCTGGTCGTCGTACAAGACTACACCTGTTCTAAGACGACCTCCTAATTTTAAATGTGTGAAAAGGAGGAGTAAAAGTATTCGGTGCTTTGTCCTGATTGATTCAGTAATGCATTTATTAACGTGCAGATAAAAAAAATTGAAGATAGGAACTAGAAATTTGGACAGGATATTGCACTTGTAAAGGTTCACTAAGGAAGAATATTGGAAATATTTATTTCAAATGGGTAGAGTTAAATGTGTTTCATGAATTTTTCTCGCAACCTACTCGTAATTAATAAATTGTTTTTTGAGTGTATACATCTTATTTTTATCTACACTTCACTGTAATGAGAGTCAGCGTGGCTCAGTGGGTAGAGTTGCTGGTAGCACCGCCTGGGTTCGATGCCCGGTGAAGTAGGTATTTTTAATCACGTCAACATACAGATTGATTCCCAGGCCTAATAAGTACCAGGGTCTATCCTGGGGTCAAACCGATCGGAGCGAGATGCTGACCGCATCTCCTCCTTCTAGTGCCAAGGTCAAGTAATTCCGGAGCTCTATCCTCCGCGAAACCTTTGGGCACCTTCGTGGCCCGTTCAGGGATAGTTTGACTTTGAAATTATAATGAAGGGTGAAACATGTCACAGAAAATAAAAGTCCCGTGCGATTACGAGCGTTGTCGGATAGTTTGTTAATGAAAAATTGAATGTTAACTAGCATTGGCATAGAATATAATCACTAATGTATATCTATTCTCACTCATAACATCGTTCGTTATCTGGAAAGAGTCATCATCTTAGATGGTGTAGGGTCATAGAGAAAATAGAGAAAGTATGTAAGTGCATGTATGTGTAAGAGAACTCAAGAGTCCATATGTGAAAGAGAGAGATAATGAGTGGATATGTTGGTTTTGTCATTGCGAGTCTTGTAACTGTTACGAAATAATCGTAATACCTATGGTGTATTGGTGTAGTCGAGATATACTGCATTTTCCTTTCGCTTTTATATTGGTTTAACATATTATATCGGCTAAACGTATTGCACTTCCATATTTGCACTTCATGTAATATAAATTATTTCTCAATTAGAGAGAGAAAAAGGTGGACCGGGTTTACTCACACATACAAAGAAATTTATATTATTAGTTAATACATCTAAGAATCCCTGTATCTGTTTTTATTCTTCTATCCATTACTGTAGTGATTAATTTCCTTTAAATCGTTATTTTACTTCAGCAATCTCCCGTACATATGTGTTGAAGATAATGAGAAAAATAAACTAAAATGCATACAGTTCCAACTAGTTAAATTGAAAAATATGAAGCGACTTTGCTGTTACGCCTGTTACCGGTATTGTTAATTACTCGTTCATTAGTATTTGCTTCGTCGCAACGCGGAAAAAATGCGTATTTACTCTGGGCGCACATTGAGAATCAGTTGCGCGCTCAGCGCAAAACAACGCACAGCATCTGTGGCTGTCTGGAGTGAAGGGAAAAAGCGCGAGTTGAGACATAGCGCAGTGTTGTATTCTTTGTAAATGGGAAATGTAGCGTGCTATTGAAACTTATCTACATGGAGCGATAGTTAGGAGTCGGGTGGTAGGTCATTGTTAGTAGGTGGGCCTTTTAGTTGGGTTTACCAACAACTTGGCCCACGTGCAGGGGTTAGTAGTAGAAGTAATTAGTAAGTAGAGGTGGTTAGTTATTGATGTTAGAGGAGCTGGACAGAGGAAGGAAGGTTGGCTTTCCAGTAGTCACAGCTATATGAACTGGGAGATTAATGTGAAAAGCTACAAATTTTCTGGCCCCATCGGGAATCGAACCCGGGATGACTTGATGAGAAGCGACAACACTACCACCTGCGCCACCGGTGGGGTAGCGCAGGGGCAACACAGACCCAGCGTAGAAGCGTGTCGCATATGTACCGTTGTGGACGTACCACAAAGACTGTGCCACGCAGTTACGTCTCGCGAGCGTGTCCTATCGTGCACTGTGCTGCGCTGTGTGACTACGTCTCAGGCCGGATTTCACCAGCGCTACGCAAACGGCGTTTAGGCTGAAACGCCGTTTGAAAACGTGCTTGACACTGTTTTGCATTCCACCACTGAGCGCAAACGCAATTTACGCCAAACCATCGTTTGAAAGCCAACCGACCATCTTTCGACCGTTTACCGCCGTAAACGCAATTTTGTGAATTTGGTGAGGTTGTGTGCTTCGACCATGATCTTACTCCTGTTGTAAATGATTGATGATTGAAAGGGAATAGAGACGCCGTGCTTACTTACGAGAATTTTAGAATAACAATGGCTTTGATAAAACAACCGTTCAATAAATAAAATAAAAATATTGTGTACGAATTTAGCTCTTTAATACAATTGTATAGTCGCCATGTTTGAATTTATCTTCCTTAGGGATACTTTTTAATAAAGCAGAGGATATTTTAGTACTTAAATTTATTGCTTTACCATCTATCTAATTTACATGTTAACTGGGCTAGTAAATCTTCCTATTAATACACAATCCAATTAACTCTACAAAACTGACAATAATCAAACTCAATGTAATTACAAGTGTACCTTATATTCATCTAACGTTTTATTACACTTTTATTTACATTATCTTTCACCCACATTACAAGGCCAAAATTATTCTGTATGTAAATCTATTCTTATGTTTGTATGTAAAAAATTATTCTGTATGTAAAATGTTACGTCATCAAATAACTAATTTACCGTATTATCACCTATTAGTAAAGTAACTGTGCTTATCACGATTAAACTTCTTATAAAAATAGTAGTGATATATCAAATAACTACGAGAAATTTGGATTTGTTGCTCGTTATATTCCATTTGCTAAAAATATAAATGGAGCAATCCAAAGAAATGTTTGTAAAGAAAGAACTTACATCTACCGAGAATATTACACCATCTTAGAGCTAGGTCTCATTCACCCAAACATTTTGCAACATTGCCGCATGGTGTACTACTCCAGACGTCGTCGCCGGTGGTAGGCAAACGATGCCAAACAATTCTCAAAACGATGTTTTCAGTTGATTTCGTAAAATCTGGTGTCAAAGTACGCCTAATAGTTACTCTCTATCCAAAAAACAAGCTCTCGGAAAACATTGTAAAGAGTATTTCTTTCTTTTTCGTAGGACTTTAATGCTCGTCAAGGTCACTACAGCCCACGTAGGTGACGGGAAATTCAGTTTCACACCATAGAGAAGAGCCGTAACGACTCTTCCCCGTGTGTGGGACTCGCCAAATATATCGCCCATACCCACTAAAACACCTCAATTCAACCAGTATATAAATACCAAGATGAGAGAAAAGAAAAGGAAACAGTTGCCCAATACATTATATCATAAAAAGGGAAAAAATTCTGAAAATTATAATTATCAAATTACGGAAAGGAAGGATAAAAGGAAAGAAGACAGGGAAGAGGAAAGAAGAATACAAATTTAAAACTTCCCGAGAACTTGTGGGAGCAGCCCCGATCTACTTGTAAAATTCAAGAGTTTATTATCATCATCAGTTTCATTTCCGAGAATTGTTGGTAAATCTAGTCAGACCAATTTGTCTCCGTATTCTTGTGTATTTTCTGCAATCAGTTAGTAGGTGATGCACTATCAGACAAGAGCTACACTCGTCCCCACTAATTAGTCCATTCACTCAGAATCCTTGTTTTGATGGAATTTAGGAGATCCCGTTTTGGAATCGTCAAGAAATCCACACGATTCTTGAGGTATGCCGCCTTCGCGAAAACGTCTCCTTCCTCATTTCCTCCGATTCCCACAGATCCGGAAACCAGAAAACATTATGTTCTTTGTCTCACTTTGGAGCGAGAAAAGCACATCCTGGATGTTCTGGATCAGCTTATCAGCTGGATACATAGTCTGGATTGCTTGAAGGGCACTTAGAGAATGAGAGCAAATCAGGAAATTTGATCCGCGGGAGAACATTGTTGATCGCAGGGCTCTCAATATGGCGTAACACTCAGCGGTGTAAACACTGTACAATTCGCCAAGATGGTAGCCACAGGTCTTACGCGGAAACACCACGGAGCAGCCGACACCATCGGGCCTACTTCGACCCGTCTGTAAACACAGGAATACAGTTCCGGTATTTGTCGACGATTAGGTGGAAATACACCTTCAACATCGCGGTTGGAGTATTCTTCTTGTCATGATGCAGAAGACCTAAAAAAATCTTCGGCTTGTGCAAATCCCAAGAAGGAATCTTACGAAGTCTTGATTTAAGACATCAGGTGTGCGAATAATCAAGGTTTCCAAAATTTCTTTACAGGGATACCCAAACGGATGGGGGGAAAAAAGGATGAAATACGGCGTTGTGTACCAGATTGTTGGGTAAAATCAGCATATGACAAAATTATCGTAGTATGAGGAGTTGTCGCCGGTGGTAAAGAGATGGTTCGCCACTATCGGCATACAAACTCAGAATGGGACAAGTATGGTAGGCTCCAGTAACTAGTAACTAGTATGGTAGGCTCCCGTAACTCACAAGCAGAGCTATGTACAACGCAACCATAATCGAGCCGACATCGTATGAACGCTCGATGAAACTGGGGCAAGGAGGAGCGACGAGCGCCCCATTCCCTGCTACTCAGGCACTTCAATAGATTCAGACACATTAATGTTCTCGCTCTTAGGTCTGTCAGATGTTCAATCCAATTCAGTCTCTGATCAAAGATTAGACCTAAGAATTTTACAGAAGAATTGAATTTTAGGACGTTGTTCCCCAGGGCAAGGTGAGGTTCTGGCAGGAGGTTTGTTTCCTATTGAAAAGAACACAGCGTGTTTTGTCAGCAGAGAAACGAAAGCTAGTCGTCTTTGACAACTGGTATAATCTATTGAGGACGAGTTGGATTTGTCGCTCCGCACCTGTGACACTGCGGTGAGCAAAAACAGCAAAGTCGTCGACAAAAAGAGTGTAGAACAGGATTCTTTACAGCGGATGTTATGCTGTTTATGGCCACTGCAAATAAGGTAACAAACAGGACTGAGTCCTGAGGAACACCGTTGTCTTCAAGAATGAGATCCGAAGTGTCTTCTGTAGCGGAAGAAACGCTTATCTAAAAAGGACTGTAACATCAAAGGAAGATGTCCTCTAAAACCCCTTGCATAGAGTGTTTTTATCATGTCATGACGCTAAGTATTATCATAATCCTTCTTAATGTCAAAGAATGTTCCGACGACGTGTTGTCTTCGGACGAAGGCATCTTGAATTGCTGTTTCCAGGAGAAGTAAATTGTCCAGGGTAGAACGGAATTTCCTGAAACCACACTGAGATCGACTCAGCAGGTTATGCCTTTCAAGATACCAGACGATTATTCTCTCCAGAGTTTTACAAATGGCAGGTTAAGCCATCCAGCCTTTAGATCTTTCGGTAGCTGAGGACAGTCTGCCGCTTCGTAGATGTTTGGGTGTGACACACACCTTGCCGCACACCCCCTCCGCAAGGCGGGAAAATCAAGAGTTCTGTAATTTTGTCCCACGAGTTCTGAGGAAAAATATGTCTGGTAACGTGGAGCCCCAGCATCACGCCACTAAGTCTTATTCAACTGAGGTTCGGCAGTTGCCACAGAGGTTATCCGCTAGCGAGTGTTTATTGCTCTCTATAAGGACTGCTAAGTCATCCGCATATGCTACGTATTTGATTCCCTTGTTTGTTAGTTACTCCAGAATTGTGTCTATGACAAAATTCCAATAGAGTGGACCAGTTGCCGAACCTTGGTGACATCCTCCTGTAGCCTGCTGTATTACCTGTTTACCATCTATTCGCAGCAGGTAATATCTATCTCGTAAATATGAGTGTACGAGCCTCTGCAAAGAATCTGTTAAACCTTTATTCCAGTCAACAATACTCTCCAATCCGCATTATCTAAGGCTCCCTCAACATCTAAGAAAATACGTAGACAATATTTAATGTCACGGCGCACTATGTCCTAAAGGAGTTGTTTATGTGCCCCATCTGTTCTCCGCCCAACCCGAACCCCAAATTGTCTTCATTAAAGCTGTTTGTGTCTTCCATGTATGTACTTATCTTTTGATAAATCCACCGTTCGAGGATCTTCTCAAACGTCGGCAATAACGCTATTGGCCTGTACGACTTGCAACATTTTGAATCCCTTCCTGGTTTGTGTATCTTTATAGAGCTCTAATATAACAACCTTGCTAAGCAAAGAAAAAACGTGTAAAGGACAATAACGTAATGCGTGGTCGTTACTCTCAATTATATTTCCGCAAACGATTTGATAAAATATTTTCGTAACAATAGTTATCAAGCGATTTCCGGTTCATAAACAAATTAGATTAAAACAAATTTCATTAGCAAAGAAAGACAACCAGAATTTTTACCAGACAGTTTAATTTTAAACTCAAATTAATAAAATAAAATATCCAAAAAAACCTTTAAAACGATTTGGATAATAATCACATAAAAGTAATATTACGTTTCGTCTCTTAAGCGAGACTTCGTGAGTTAGTTAGCGAGTGATTTTGCAGTGACTAGCTTTCTAACTTAGATACTCGCTAGCAATGAGCTAACACATCTGATGAAGTCTCGTGACGAAACAATGCTATTTTAATGTGTTTATTATTCAAATAGTTTATATAAAATTATGAAGTGTATTTTCTTTTATTAATTTTTTATTGTAGCATTTGTAAGTGGAAAATGACGCGCGCTATTGAAGCGAATCTACATGGAGCGATAGGAGATAGGGTAATGTTAGTAGATGGGTCGGTTAGCTGGGTTTACCAACAACTTGACCCACGTGGAGGGGTTAGTAATAGAGTTATTGATGCTAAGAGCAGTAGGAGGTAGATAGACGGAGGAGGGTTCCCTTTTCAGTAGTCACAGCTGTGACAACTCAGACAGTGTGATTAGACACAAAAGTTTTCTCTGGCCCAATTAGGAGATGACCCGGTGGTGAGCAAGCGCGCTAACCCCTTAAGTCACACGAGGGGCTACTTTTATTCTTAAGAGTCCAAATTAAATTTCCTGCTAAGAACTCTGGTAGTTTTTCTTTATATTTTCATCCAGAAGTGAAGTTATTATCGTTAAAACAAATACTTTGATCAACCTTTGTTGATAAACAAGTGCTGAATTTTTTGTTTAACTCTTTGAGGACAATGTTGTCATTCATTGTTGCCACCTATCTCTAACCGTTTCGGTAGCGTATAAAAAATCTCTCTCCGAAGATTGATTCTTCCCTCCATTTGTTAGTCTATTATCGTTTTTGCGTATTATATTGTGATACCTAAGGTAACAAAATATATACGCAAACCTTGCCAGAGAAGATATCTAAGAATTTAAAAAAGTATGGAAGAATGTAAAAAGAACATATCTTGATCAGTTTATAATCGAAACTTTCTTTCCCCTCAGTTTTGTCCTCACAACTCGTTCAAACTTTTGACTGTAGCACATTCGTTTCCAGGCAGCTCTCCTAACCAAGTACTTCGACGCCTCGGATGGAAACAAATTCCTTGCCGCTCGTTCTTTTTCCAGAGCTGAGCTACATGTTACTTTCCCCTCTTTTCGGTGCGAAGGCGGTTTGAAGGTGGCGATGGGGAGGTGATAACCGACGTGGAAAATTTTCCTCACAGCAAAGTTCGGACTTCTACTCAAACGATATCCGTCAGGGTGTGCGATTCTGGGAAATAGTACATAAGGCTCTACGAGGTTCAGGTGCGGATGCACATAAAGAGAAGGAATCCTTTTGACATCTCACATTCTGCTGAGAGATTAAAATTCCAGAACCCTCGGGTACAAAATCTTTACATCGCACTACCGTTCAGAGTGAAGCTGAAGAAAATAGGTGAATCAAATTTATAACTTTCAATCTAAGCATTAAACCACACTAAAGTATTAAAATTATATCCCAGGAAGTAGTATCCTGTGCATTCAACGCAAGCAAATGTTTTCTTAATTTGTTTACCTGAGTATCATTTACTCAAATCAGTGGTCTGAATGCCAACAAGATGATATTGTCTTATATTCAAAACTAATGTTTTCTTCGTCCCTCAGATACAATAATCATTATTTTACTGTACGCCGTATGGTTTGTATTATGTCACACACTGATCATGTTACTGATGGAGGTCAGATTTGTGATCTGCAATGTTAAAAAGTATAACGTTCTGAGTTTATTCTTATTGAAACGAAACCACTTTGTAAACCGAATAACGTTCATGATAACTGAGTCCAATTTATAATAATTATTTCGAAAGAGTTATTTTAGAATCGCGGAGGATAGTTACTGTCTCTNAGGATAGTTATCGCAGGAAAAATCATCACAGTCCATGAATACTTACAAGAAAAAAAAACATTACAGAAATGTAATTATAAAGATTGTGAATTGAATTAAAGCGAGTTCCGTCAAGTTAATACTTAAAGATTTACCAAAGAAGTCTACGAATTGCTAAGTGAAATAGTCAAAATTTACCGTTCGAGAAAACGTATGAAATATTATGTTAATTTACAAAGATTTGAATACATCGAGGGAAATTGGGGATAGATTAGATCGCATGCTCGAAGATAATGAACTTCAGATTAGTAGTAGTCTCTTTTGGTAGATTTTATGATCAACATTCTTCGCACTTTTTCCTTCGACTTCTTCTTTACCTCTTTCAACATTCAGTAAAGTCATACGCTTACTTGAGAGTAATAATAATAATAGTAATAGCGTATGGGTCTCGGCTCCCGTTTTTCTTTGGTTGCGACCCTTTGGGTTGAGCCACATTCGCAATTTAGACGTTCCATCTTCCGTTACCAGATGGCAGTGGAAGCCGGAACTCTGCGTGGGTGCATTTGCCGAGATCTTTTACATGCAGTATAATCATACTACATGTCGTGTGGGGATTTTTCGCACCCTAAAAATCCGTCGTCCTCGACCGGGTTTGAACCCGCGCACTCGGGAGAGAGAGACGACTACGGTAACTACTCACCCATCGGCGCCGACGACTTGATAGTATTGGGTTTCGAAAAGGGAGAGTTCGGTCTACCAGACATACGACGTTTGGTGCCTTCTAAAATTTTGAAACACGACTAGAATATGGTGTCCAAGTATATATCCCTAGCAAAAATAGTTATAGTGTTACCTTACTTACTGATAGGATGCGTTATGACAATATACGAGTATTTTTTTACATGTAAAACTATTCAAAACATATTTTGCCTTCATGAAGAAACTATTTTGGTGAATTCGTCTATTTTCATGTTACAAAAATTAAAAAAAGGAAACACTCAAGGTCTCTCTCCACGTGTTTTCAAGAAAGTTCGTAGCTGTCACGGGGCGATTGCGGATATATTTTTATTCGTCTTATTCTTAAACAATTAATATTATTCGTTTTAATTCCAGAGCAAAGCTGTTATTGCAACACAAAGGTAGAGTTTAGATTTATAAGCATTTGATTGATAAATGTAATTTTATTTATTCAATGAGCAGTCTTGACAAAGAATTCAGAATACACCAACACAGATAACATTCCGAAATATTTCGCAATAGCGAGTGAGTTCTGTGGACTAGTCACACATGTACATCGTAGCGTGGGTATTCGGTACGCAATTGGGTATTACGATTATAATCAAATGGTTTTAGGATATATTCTGATAAAACTATAAGCGATTGAGATAACTGGTGTTTATTAAACATCATTGAAATATAATCCGTAGCCGCTCATTGATCTTACAAAATTTTACATCGCGGTAAAAATAATGTATTATTGCGTAAAAATTAGAAATTCAACGCTATCATAAGTCTCTATTTTAGGATGGATTGTGTTACTTTGGCAAATTTCTTTCATCCGTGCTTTCGTTGCAATCCGGTATATTTTTCTTATTTTATTGTATTCTTGTCTGAGAATGTGTCTTAATTGTTCAGGGGTAAATACTATGTATTTTGTGCAAACTTATGTTTTCTTATCATAAGTCCCAACAAAATTATTAACGGACTGCCACCGGAGACGTACAGGTGAGTATTATCTTAAATAATCATTACTTGGATGCAGATATTGATACTATTAAACGTGTTCTTTTTTCAGTTGAGTCAAATTTGAAAGTTCATCTCGCAAAATCTTACTCTTTTTATAAGAGCAATAATTGTAAATTTAAATCGTCTATCCGGAAGTGTCTATGAGGTCCGTTCCTCGAGAATGTCCTTGAGCTGACCTCCAGAAATGGCGTGCGCGCAAAACTGAAAATCTTGCTTCATAACGTAAGTAATGGTAAGTAAATAATAACGACATTTTTTAGCAGATAATTTATTTTTTTGAATTCAGTGGAAAACATCACTATGTAAATAGCAGAACAATACAAATCTTTGAATTAAAAAAAACTGATGACGTTTCCGTATCCATTGGCACCATTATCTAGAGAAATACTTATGCAGACATTGTAGAAAATGTAGACTTTTCATGAGCTTTCACTCATTTGTATTTCACTTAATAGCGCCAATGGGTACCGAAACGTTGTGAGTTTATTTTATTTCGAAGTTTTGTATTGTTCTGCTATTTACTTAGTGATGTTTTTCCATTGAATACAAAAAAAATTAATTATTGTCTGTTAAAAAGGTCGTTATTATTTACTTATATTTCACTATGCAGACGAAGATGGACTGTTCATACATAAGTATTGGGTTGCGAAGTTGTATTCACGTGCCACAGACCCTTCTGTCCAAGATACATTCGCTGGGCACTCACCCACATGTCATGACCTTGACTGTTCCGTGGAATGTACCTTGAATCAATGCACAACACTGTTACTGATAACTATGCAATGATAAATGACATTTTTCCAGTAGCGTGGGAGAATCACCTCTGCTATATTAAATTAATAGCAAAGCTATTATAAATTTAAAATTCCGCAAATGAAAATAACCTAATCAAATTAAATATAAATAAAAATTCATTCTTTAAAAGTTTACTTGAAAATATTCTTATATTGACTAAACGCGAGCGTTGCTCTGTCCCCCTGTATAATACAAAAAGTTAGGAAAACAAATCTATACTAAATTTGGTTTTTAATATATACAAACATTTCATTAAATTAAAAGATTAAATTTACCTATCAAATTAGCTATGAAAAATATTTATAAATTCATTTATTTAAAAAAATACTTCAAATTGTTTTTATAAAAAATAAAACAATTAACAATAAAAAATAATGAATAAATCCCAGTGCAGCTCGGTCCCCTGGTATTAGTCCATTAGGAAAGAAACTGGTTCCTTAGTTGTTCCTCTAAGATTTGTAATCAACACAGGCAACTTCAGTTATCCAACCCGTCAAACATCAGTGTATGACGGTAAAAATAGTTGGTTTTTGTACTTTGTAATTTAGGAACAATGTGGAAATATTACGAACACGAGTGTAAAATTTGAAAGAAACTGTTTTTAAAATTGTAAAAACAAAAACTTCAAGGCAAGTACCGTAAAAGAAAATTCCTATTTCTAGATGTAAAATATAAATTTTAAGTGATTCGCGCATTTTCTAAGTATTGAATTGGGTTGTTTTTTAATTGCGATTATACTTAACATAATCATAGCGATACTAAAATATATTGGTTACTAGACTACCAGTGAGGCACCAGGAGTTGCTGGTAAACGATGGTGCTTCACATACTGGTGAAATTCAGGGATTTTAGATGGAGAAAAACGTTAAACTGGGTAGGTATCTAAAATACAAAAACTTGATTGCCAAGAGATCATGGATGAGTATACTCATAGAGATATATCTTTATAGCCAAATAACCTCTCGAACTTTTATTTGGACAGTATGTGGCAACGGAAACACCTACTTTATTGATATACTCTCTATTTCTCCAGTTGCTAATTCTCCTATATTGAAAATAAGGTTTATTCAAATCAATTTATGAACAGACGAGCAGAATTGGTTCAATGACAGGTCTTACATACGGAGTCAAATGTTTAAATAAATCCTGAATGTCCATTTTAGAGGAATAGTTTCCTCATTAAAGTGTTTTGATTTTTGAAAATTATATTGATAGTTTTTTTTAAATCTATCAACAATTGTATTCTTACATTTGTTGATCATTACATTCACCTTCTCTCTTTAGAGACAGGAAACATCGAACAGACGTAAATATTGGCTAAAAACCTTGAAAATAGATTTAGTATTCCATAAAACAGAATATAAAATCATCAAGCGTTAAACAGCAATCAGTAAACAACATTAAATTTCTCAGGATCCAGATCTTATATTTTCACGAATTAAAGTCAATAAATAGTGAAATTCCATATTGAAATTTCAAAAATTTCTTTGGTTCTAAAACCATCAATAAATATAAAACGAATATTGTTTCTTGTTCGGTTGTTGTATGAGTTCCCTTTTATTGGGGCCATTGATCTTTCAACGGATCCATAGCTGGACGTTGTATCCTGCACTACCCGCTGACCGTACAAGCCACAACTAATTGGCAATTTATTCGGACGAAACTAATTTTGTTGTGAATACCTAACTTTTTTCTATAAATTTGTGTGGATATTTGTGCATGAGAAACCACTGAAGCATATAAGTCCATCACACGGAGATACAAGTACAAAACCCCTTTCTGAGCTCTGAATAATAATTGCATTGTCAAAAATCCGTAAAGTACGGTATAAAAATACATAGTTTTGAAAATATGAATACAATAGAACGAATAATTTGTAATTATAAAATATATTGCCCCAAAATGTGTCGTATTTTTATGAAACGTGTTTTTTAAAAGTATACGTACAAACACGCATCCAGTTGGGCGAGCAAAGGGGTGGTTGGTTGGGAGGAATAGACCGCAGTAAACTCAACCCCGGTAAAATGATTTATATTTTTTGACAAATGATCATATCAACGCTTAATTTCGGCACATTGTGTTTCGACCTGATTCATCTGAGTACCTACCTATGGCTGGTCTTACGGCCTTGTCACATTGTCCACAACATGATTTATTCAGCCAGAAAAATATGCCTGATTTAGCCACGCGCCATTTTGCCTACCGCGGCGGAAATAACTTAGCCACTGCGGCGAACCGAGTAAATTCAAACAAAAAGCGAGGAAATTGTAATACTCTACGTGTGCCGGGAATTTCATATTCCCTACTTGCCTTTGGTTGACGGAGTCTTTTAAATGATACCTTTAGTTTCAATGCATGATCGTGCTACGCAGAGTTCTTCGTTAAAATTCCAAAGAATGATCTCGACTCCTATTTATTTCACTAATTCAGTAATGTTGAATTGCTTTCTTTGAAGTGGATGAATCATTAAATAACGAGAATAATACAAATTGTCATGGAAAATAATTATGCAACATTTTTATTTTTACACGTGTACGAGTTTTTTAGTATTACATGCAATTCTGTGAAGTTAAAATCCATTTCTTAATAAAAGTATTAGTAAATGGAGAAGTTAAAATATTTTTGGAAACTTCCGGAAATTGTTATTTACAGATCTGAATGTAGTATCCTTCCAAATATCTTAAACCACTCGAAAAAAGAAAGAAACATTTTCATATTCACATTTTTTTAAATTAAAATAGTATACTAGATTAGAATCAACGATTACGCTAATATAAGAGTTCTTTTAATTATTCGACCCTCATGGCTCACTGGGGGTTTTCAAACTGCCCCGTCCCCGCTATTCCCCATTTGGAGCTTCATCCCACGAAGAAGGTTGGAAGATTTCTCCCCCAGAACCTCACTGACTTCCAGACCGTTGTTTTACCATTGTTACTCGCAATCCAATATTTCCCTTATGGGACAATATTGCCTTTTTTTCTTTTTAAAGAGGTATAATGTACCGGGTATAAATAAAATTCTGAACCTGCACGCCTTTTAGTCAAGATCTATAAGACAGGCTAATGTTTATTACCGTCTGAGTGCAATTTTTGGCCTAGAATGTCTATAAAAAAACCAACACCTCATTTTGCTAATGATTATAACCTAGCCTGGATGACTCTAGCCTTTGATATTTTCAAAGTCATGTAACTTTAGTCAGGAAAAATGTAATATACGAAAATAACATGGAAGGGGAACGCGGTGTGTTTGTTAGGTTATTGTAAAGTAGAGGCAGTAATAAGTTTATTGCTCTCATCGTGGTCATGGGTAGTTTGTAAATGCTCTCTTCACAATAAAATATTAATACATTAATTGCCAGTCGTACTGTCTTCATATTTGTACCGGACTTGTATACAGTGTAGCTAACGTTTTAACTTCGCCATCGCCCATGAATAATGATAAGTGTTATGTAGGCAGTACTTTCGGATTTCTTTAAAATTAAATCCGTCACCAACATTGGTGATCAATTCAATTCACTTTTTCTTGTGGCCCTATTCCGTTCTTTCTGCGTTGAGCATGTGGAACGAATATTACCTAGTATTTTAGTTTGTCTTTCATTAACTTGTATTTTTTACTGCAAATAGTCGCTTTCGTGACTACTATTAGTATTTATTGGGATATTACTTAAATTCGTAGAAGTTGACAATTCGTGTTGGGGAGTCATATTACATTGTCACAAAAACTGACCACTACGCCGACAGAAATGGTCTAGTGGTAGCGTTTTTGCTTCCTCGACACCGATCAGGTTGAAACCCACCTCGGCCAATCTAGATGAGGTTTTCATTTGGGGTCTTCCTCGCCTCCACGGAAATGTTGGTTTGGCACCAAGCGATCCCCGGCAACCCCATATCCCTCCATCCAAGTTACGGTTAGGTGGATGTGCGGACCTCATAGCCTGAACCTCGCCATTAGAGATGAAATAAAATAAAAATAATGGACTTGACAAAAGTGAAGTTTCTTGTTTTATTTATTCCGTCTCATCTTTTATACTGTTACCTTTTATTCTTGATTGTTTTGCTTTTAGTGTGCTACTTTGCACTGATTCTCTCATTCCTGTCCCTGCCGCGAAGAGGAGGGCACTATCTACTATCTATGAAGTTTCTGACCGACATATTACTTTCCTGATATGAAGCATTTGTGTTACTATTGTTTGAAATCCGTGGTATGTTTTTTTTACAGTGCTGAATAGTTCTATGTTCCTTGTATGTCCACTTTTTTCAATAATTTCATTAATTCCCCTCCTTCCGCATTTAATTCACAATCTAATAGCACATCTCGTACATCTTCATCTTTCCCGCATATGCAATGACTTGTAGTATACGATCAAGAAGGCCGTGGATAATACGGTCTGCGTGAACTATCTTCCGCTCTACTTTGCGCAGGTATATCGCAACCACATGTCTGGCGAGTGGCCCATCAGCGGTGGTGGAGGAGAGCCTGATCTGTGCTGCTGGAATATCGGAGGAGTCAGTGGCGACGATGGAAGGCGTGATGGAGAAGGTGGTGGTGGTGGTGGAGTAGGATGTGGAGGAGGAAGAAAAGCAGGTAAAATCGCGAGCCAAGATCGCCACAGAGGCGGGACACGCGATTATGGCAGTGATTCTGGAGGTGGTGGAGGTAGCGATGTAGGTGGATGGGACGTTGGCAAACTCCGGCACAGAGATGGAGGGCTGTCGACTGTAGTGGTAAGTTTCATGCTATACATTATTCGCAAAGTTCAGAAAGGAACTTTTCTCGAGACAGAACTTATTACATCTAAATATGAAATAGTCTCTATCTCGCTGAAATATTCAGCATATTTTAAAAGTTTAAATCGATATTGGAAAGTACGTTTGCATTCTTAATATAAAAACAACTTAAAATGATTACCGGAATAACTACGTAAAAATGAGTAGCGTGATGAAAATATCACAAATATTGTGAATAGTCCATATGAATGCTTTCAAATGTATTTAACAATTCGAGTAGTGTGATGGACTTACTATTTATCACATTAGTGTACGTTTCCACTATTCATCAGATTTTGAAGTGGAAAAATTTCTGAATATTTCATAGATTAATGAGCTAAAATATTAATATGTTTTATTCACACCATTCATAATCTTGTTAATACAAATTGAACGTTCAAGATAACAAATCGGCAAATCACAACTCCCTCTAACGCACATAAAAAAAGTTTGAAATTAACGTTCTCTAATTCCATGAAAATGGACTCACCTTAACGTGATCGAAGGCTCTTAAAGCATGTTGCAAGTATATAAATATGCATTTCTAATGTTGATTAAATAAAACATTTCAATAAAATCATCTTATATCCAAAACATTGTTTAATAAATAAATTTTCAATAAAATTTTTATTCATCTGACGCCTAATTTCTAGCGGATAACATTCCTAGCATTTGAGTCTACTTACAGAATTTTTGCGGTTGAGCAAAAATTCTAACTAGAAAATGACAGTTTTCTATGCCTCTTCAATTTATTATATTATTTCCTATCTCAAGTTCCTACGTGGAAGTTTTACTTTTAGAAAGTTGCTCAATTAAGTATGCCAGAATACGTTAATATTGGAAAGAAACGCTTGTAGAACACCATTGACCTTTAAAACTTCAGGGTTATTAATCAGCTTAAATGAAATTACAGCTTTAATAGATACCAAAAGATACTGTGGATGGTAAAATTATTATTATTATTAGTTTTTCATGAACATTTGATTTTTATTTATATTAACTTTAATTTTATATTCGACCTTTCTTGTTGACGTAAATTTTATTAATTTTGACCTTAAGGTAGATCATAAAAATAAAAATATCGCTACAATAGTAGACAAAAATATTGTTAATATTTTCAGTAGCATCGATGCAGCCGCGGATGTGCCATGTGCATCAGTATCGTTTTCATCTTCGTGTATAAATGTTTTCGTGAGAGATCGATGGAATAAATCTAGAATCTGCTTTATGTGAAAAATTTAATTATCGAAGTATCGAGTTGTGCGACCTTCCATTGCTGTAATTCTATCGTATTCGTCGAGCTTCTCAATTGATTCACCACTTTCAGAGAGCCAGGTCACAAATATCCGACTAGTGAGCGGTAGCTGAATTACCCAACAAGTGAAAGCGTAGCTTCAATTCGAGACACTGAAGTTGAAACAACACAGCAAATACAGCTATAATAAACTGTAATAATAATACCAAACTTACAAAAAAAACTTGAAAATTCTGCACACAAGACTAAGAAGTGTGAGTTAAGATATTAAGGGAAACATACTTATTATTTTCTTGTAACCCACCAAATATGCACCCAGTGACAGTCAACTAGTCCACACGCACGCACACGCACACACATTATATATATATATGTCTCTT
>NNCF01127818.1:379928-397762 GCA_002313205.1 Laupala kohalensis
AGTGAGTGCAATTGATTCAAAATTTTTTGAGGAATTACAAAATAAAATAGGTATAATTCCGACACTTCCACTATCAAGAATGAGTATTCTGACGGCAACTCGAAACAAACCATCACCAATTACGAAACAAGCCATGATAGAAATAGAAATAGAAAATGAGTATTTTTGTATATGTTTAATTGTAAGGAATCTATTATATAAGGTAATCATAGGTTATCCATTTCTACGAGAACATGGAGCAGTGATAGATCTTACAAAACAGACTCTAACCTTAAAACAGGTAACAATCCCAATTGTGACAGAGGAGCCGGAAACATTAGAAATGACATGTAATGCTTTACAATTAAATGAGATAAGAGACCACATCAGGGAAAGAGTACAAGGATGTCAGAATATCAAGTTAGGTGAAAGAGAAATGATGCAAAATCTTTTAAACAAATATGAGCAGGTTTTTGAGCAGAAAAATAGTCCCGTTAAAAATTATGAAGTTNCATTGGAGGACATTGATTTGGACCGTAAAAATCAAAGCTGTATCCCGTGGCGGTGGCCTATCATGATCGAGTTAGAAAAGAACTGATGCAAATGGTTCAAGATGGGATAATTAAAGTAAGTGAAACCGGATATCTTAACCCGATCGTGATTATCGCGAAAAAAGACGCATCAATAAGAATCTGTTTGGATGCAAGAAAATTGAATAGTTTAATGGTACCGAGAAGGGAATCACCGGAGAAAATCGAGGATATTCTGATGAGATTTAATGGGATGCGATATTTCACTGTATTAGATTTAAAAGCAGCGTTTTGGCAATTGAGTTTAAAGAAAGAAGCGCAGAAATATACAGGATTTATGTTTATGGGAAGAACTTATGTCTTTTACAGAGTACCGTTTGGATTACAAATTAGTAGCAGCTCATCAATAGCCTATCTCAATGAATTATTATGGGAATTTCAGAATAACATCGCAATTTATGTTGATGATTTGACAGTGTATAGTGAGACCTTTGGAGAGCACATTTTAATTTTGGAAAAATTGTTCAAGAAATTTCAAGAAAACAATGTCACTTTAAATATTGAAAAGTCCCAATTTTGTGTACAAGAAGTAAAATTGTTAGGTTATACCATTGGAGTGAATGGTACATGTATCAACAAAGAAATCATTTCGGAAATTGACAAAATTCCACCTCCCAATACTATAAGACAATTAAGAAGTTTTATTGGGTTAATCACATATTACAGTAGGTTTTATAGAAATTTTGCTATTCGCTTACAACCATTTTACGATTTATTGAAGAAAAACCACAAGTGGCGATGGACCAGTGTACACGAAAAATTGTTTCAGGAAATAAAAGCAGAGTTTCATGACACCATAACTTTGTACCACGTAAATTTCAATGAAAAGCTATTTTTACAAACTGACAGAAGCGATGTGGGGATAGCAGGAATCTTATTTCAGAAAGACAGTGAAACTGGGGAGGAAAAGATAATCTCATTGACAAGTAGAGTATTAAAAGGTACGGAATTAACTTTTTCCACCACGCAGAAGAAAATGTGTGCTTTAGTTCACGGGTTGAAAAAAATTAGAAATTATCTCATGGGAAGACATTTTATTATCAGAGTAGATCATCAGGCGTTACCCTTTTTGAAAAAATGTTATGTAAACAATGAGAGATTATTAAGATGGGTCATGTTTGTGCAGCAATTCAACTTCTCCATAGAACATTGTCCAGGAAAATTAAACATACTTCGTGACTACTTAAGCCGACACGGAAATATTACCATTGACAACGCCAAAAGAGAAAATGTGTATCATGTGGCCGCTGTAAGTACGAAANCGCCGACACGGAAATATTACCATTGACAACGCCAAAAGAGAAAATGTGTATCATGTGGCCGCTGTAAGTACGAAAGAGTCAGTGGAAAAGGCGAAACGGGGGGTTACGAAGGCGATGGTAGTACACCTAGCAGAGAGTTGTGGAAGCAAAATAGAAAAACGATCAATTACAAATGGGGGGCGATTAACAGCCATAAGCATCCACACGGAAGAAATTCCCATTTTAAACAAATTGAACATGTCTACCATGCAGCATAATGATGCCGAATTAACAACGGTAATAAGATTTTTGAATGGAGGGATGGAAGAAGAAGACCCACAGTATGAAAGCCTATCAAGACAGAGGGAAAGATGGAAATTGGAGGAGGGATTACTTTTTATTAAAGTCAGAAATAATCCAGAAGAGTTCAAATTATGGATTCCTAAAGAAATTAGAAGGACACTAATTATTTATTGTCACGAGCATTATGGGCATTTCGGAAGTACAAAAATTTTAGAAGTAGTAAAACGGGTAGGGTTTTGGAAAAGTATGAGGAAATAAATTCGTAGAACTATAGCGCTCTGTCAATTGTGTCAGCAAACTAAGTATCCAAACAGATCTTATTCAGGAAATATGTAAAATATTATACCAACTGGTCCATCTCAATTAGTTGCGGGAGATTTTTATGGTCCTCTACCATCAGCTGTTAGAGGAAACAGAAAATACATAAATCAAAACCAGAATATATTTAAGTATGTTTAAATGTACCCCATTAATAAAGCAAACACTAGAGTCAGTTTAAGATGTTTGAAAAATTATGTTGAAACGTGCGGGGTGCCAAAAGCGTTGTTAACGGATCACGGTACGCAGTTCACAGCTGAAAGATGGGTCGAGGAATTAGAAGCCATGGGTATCTAAAGTATTCTCACATCCATCAGATCACCTCAGGGCAATCCTAGTGAAAGAGTGATGAAAGAACTATCACGTCTGTTCAGAGCGTATTGCAATGAGCGACACACTCAGTGGCCGGAGTTAATACCGTACATTAACAAATGGCTCAATGAACTTCCGAGTGAGTCCACCGGAGAATCACCATTAGAAGTGCATTTTAAGATTAAGCCAGAAAGAGTATTTAAAGAATTAATGACAGAGTCAGAAAAAGAAAGGGAAAATGAACCGGCAGACTGCACAACAAGAGTAGTTTTATCCAATTTAGAAGAAGCAGCTAGAGCACGCAAGAGAAAGAATAAGGTAAAACCTTACATATTCACAGTAGATCAAATGGTGTGGTTAAGAGTCCCTAGACTGTCAAATGTAAAAGAGTAACTGTTTCATAAATTTTTTAAATTGTATGAAGGACCATTTAGAATAAGCAACATTCCGGTACCAAATGTAGCCATATTAGTTGATAATAATAATGTAGAAAAAGGACGGTTTAATTTTAGGAGTCTGAGACCATGTAAAGAATAGTAATTATAATTGAGTAAGAGTAATGAATTAAATAAGTAATAGTATTAAATGGAGAATCAAGTATGATTTTTTTATTATTAATAAATTAACAAGGATATAGTAGGTAGTTAAATGATTAAAGAAAGTAAATAAGAGCATCTGAAGAGCGTAAACGAAAAAGCATAGGCAACCGAGCAGCGAGCGAGCGTCAGTTACTAGGAGGGGAACGCGTGTCCGTTTAGAAGCGACACGATGTTTTCGAACGGCGAGATGTTTCAGCAGAACAGCTGGGTAGGAGGCGATGGTGGCGGTAGCAGTAGGGTGGTAAGCGAGCGTAAGAGGTAAAGAGCGGGCGACCACAGCGGTGAAGGGTCTAGGGTAANGGATGGGGGTATTCGAGCCAGGCGGGCTTCTCGAATTCGGAGAAGGGAGCTTCTTAGAACAGGCAGAGACCGGCGCGTGTCGCCGGAGCACTCCAAAAGTGAAGGGAAAAATAAGCGCGAGAGAGGAGGGCAGCAGAAGACGCGGCTTTGGTTGCCAGGGCAACGCTGCGAGTACGAAAGGCGACGTAGTGGAGTAGCGTCTTAGGTCGTCATAGCAACGCATGGAGGCCAGGAGGCAATGGGGGAGGCGCAGCGTCCTCAGTTGTTATATAAACAAAACAGGAACTGGAGGCGAGGGAGGTGGTAGACGCAGAGGCTACTGTACTAACGCGAGTGTCGAACGGGTTGCATAACAGTATATAGGGATAGGGGCAAATGCTATTACGAAATAAATAAATAGATGATAATTATAAGAGATCCAGGATAATAATTAATAAGGGCAAGCCCTCTCCTTTCTCTGACTTACAGCTGATGTAAGTACTGTGGAGCGTTAATTATTTTGACTAATGTCAGGGATGGTTCGAATTGTCAAAAATTTGGATGATAAAATTCATTATGAAATAAAGGGTAGAAAATAAACACCGTCAGTAAGAATATAGTAAATAATATTGACTAACTGCAGCATTAAATGGAGTTAATAGATTTTTTTATTGATATTTCGATATTTTGCCGCTTTGTTTTTTCTAGATTGTTGTAATTCACGACAGCAAAATCGATGTTTATTATTATTATCATTATAACGTGTCTTATGATACCCTGCGCAGCAATCGCGAGAGCGCCGAACGTCCGACCCATGTGCGTCGACGCGTGACAGCGTTGCTGCCGAGGGATCGGTGGCCGGCGTGGACGAGGAGGAACGCGCCGCCGCTAGCGTCGCAGCTCCGCGAGTGCGACGTGGCTGTCTGTACGTGAACCCGGGCACTGTGACCGGGCGCCGTCTCTACTTGGCCCAAGCGGTGCTTCTGCCTTTCCTCCCCATCGCTGCCCTCATCGTCCAGAACTGCGCCATCATGGTGGACGTGACGCGCGACAATCAAGTGGCGCTGGCCATCAACCAACAGGTGAGGGGGTCTCGAGGAGCGTGGTCACAACGAGAGCGATCAGTTCTCATAGTGGAAGAAAAGAAAGTGTGCCATTGCGCATCGATGTGGAA
The DNA here is from genome assembly GCA_002313205.1 of Laupala kohalensis. Lineage (NCBI taxonomy): Eukaryota > Metazoa > Arthropoda > Insecta > Orthoptera > Trigonidiidae > Laupala > Laupala kohalensis. Next base: position 384,724 of record NNCF01127818.1, read on the forward strand.
GGGATGTTAGCCAGCCAATGAAATGTGAGAAATGTTTTGAGAGGGAAGTTAAAGGTGTTGTACAGATTTATGTAATATGTTTGACTGAGTTTTAGGCGTGAAGCGATATCGTACCATGCCCTCTCCGAAAAATGTCTTGAATATGATTCGCGTGCACTGAGCATGTTCGGGTTGAGCACACCTGGTCTTGCCTCGTCTTATTCTACTATGAGCAGTAGTGACACCCAGTTCGTCATGGGTTTATTCACTACACACTTGAGAAATAGTGTTTAGACATAATCCAGATTTGCAACTGCGGTTATAAGCCGCAGGGAGTTCTTTTCTCCATCGTCACAGCAATATAGATTGCGACATAAATGGCAACAAATATTTTGAGGCCCCGCCCTGGCATCGAACCCGCGGTTACCCCGTGGCAAGTGAGCACACTAGTCATGAGATACCAAGTGGCTCCGTTTCGTTTAATTCGACATTTTTTTGGCTTAAATATCATTGTGTATGTCATTTGCGTATGCAATTGTTGTGCGCTGAGAATGTTTAATAAAACAATTTTCTTTGAAACATGGAAACATCGCGGAAAATTATTTCTTTCTATCGTCAACATTATGGAATGTGATTTCCACGTGATATCAGCTGAATCATTCATTTATATTTAAAATATACCCCTAGATTTTATTAGATGAACTAGTTGTTTCGCACGGTGCTGCGCGACGCGATTTTTATATTTTCAGAATATTGAACACTTTAAAGTCATTAAAATTTTGGCACCTGTAAAATCTCATTCTAATTACGCACGTTATTCATAAAATTAATTCCTTATTTTTCTTTTTAATTACCCACGGTATTGAAGATCGCATTTATCCAAGATAACAATGACGTTTAGGAAAGTTTCAGGCCATTTTTGTCAAACATCCGAGAAATATAAAATGTATTCATTCCTAATTTAGTTGTAGAAATAAATCTTATAACACTCTTCAGTACTACAACTATGAATTTTTTCAGTTATTTAATATTGCATTCACGAGATAATTTATGTATTGGGATGCATTTCTCTTGAATTACGACTATATATGCCTTAGGGCCCTTGATCGGAATTGATGGGATTGTCATCAATACGACCTTGGTTCCGTCAGAAAAAGTATTGTTACCACCTCTTCATATTAAATTGGGGCTTATAAGACAGAGTGTCAAATTACTGCCCGAAGATGAGTATTGTTGCAGATATCTGTATTCCAAGTTCCAGAAACTGTCTGAAGCCAAGTTAAAAGGAGTTTTCACAGGCCCCGACATAAGAAAACTTATCTGATCCCCTCTGTTTGGAAACAATGGGAGGAAAGAAAAAAGAAGCGAGGGACTTCTTCAAGAATGTAGTGCACAAGTTTTTGGAGAATACTAAGGACCCTGAGTACAAAACCATTGTACAACGAATGCTGGCAGCGTATGAAACTCAAGGATGCAAGATGAGGTTAACAGTTCAATTCTCATACTCCCATATTGATAATTTTCCTGAAAACTTGGGAGCCTACAGTGAAGAACAGGGTGAAAGATTTCACCAGGATATCCGTGATATCACGAGACGTTACCAAGGACGATGGGATGTTAGTATCGTAGTTGACTACTGTTGGATGCTCAATCGAGAAACTAGGGAAGGAAATCGGAAGCGAGTTCGGCGAAGCATCAAAGAGGAGAAGAAAAAGTTTCACAAGAAAAAAGAGTAGACCTAAAATTGTGTATGTATATCAGAAACATTTTTGAAGAAAAAAACAAAAAAAGTTGGATTACTTGTGAGACAATATAATATGTTTAGTTCATTGTAATAATTTGATAAGTGTTTTTATCTAAAATTTGTTTTTATTTTTCAAAAACCTTGTACGTGATGGGATGTTACGGAAGTCAGTTTTAGAATCTCCGACGTTTAAAACATAATTCAGCAAAAATATCACATGCAGCTGGAAAAAAATTTCGGAGGTCTGTATTATCTGTAAGCAAAATGATCAAAAGTCACAGATAATGTATTCTACCAATAACGGATAGTTCACAGTAATGAATTATCGTGACCTTTGCGATATTTGCATAATTTTCAATGTAACGTCTATGACCACCTCATAATTATAAAAATCGAGTTAATCGAACTGGGTTCTGGACACCAAAATTATTTGCCAAAGCTTCAACATTGGTAATTTATTCTTCGGGTGGCGTTGTTCATGCACAACTGAATATGCGATTTCTTTCCAAGACATAACTTACTTCCCTTTGAAATATTACAAGAAAGAGTAAACAATCCACTAATTTCTGACCTTTGATACACAATTAAAGTAAAGTAAATTCTATTTTCTGACTCAAAATAATATGAAGCGCACAACAGCAGATATACTCGGGAGAATAATTGTTGGATTGTTCAGTCGTGTACGTCGGAATTAATGTCGTTTTTTTACTTCTGTGAAACTATTACCATTCATACACGATGTTAGTATACGAATACGAAGAATTATTTTGTTAAATTTTATATCTAATTCAGATTTAAAAATAAAGAAAAAATTGATTCCAAAAATATTTTAATTAATATTTTCTTATAACATAGTTAATAAAGATATTGCTTTTCTTAACTTTTTCGTAGACAGGAAAACTTCGAAACAGAATACGAGCGTGCCCACCCTCACTACGGAGAGGTGGGTGCTGACCACTATTAATCCTCTTCGCATATGTTATATATCTCCTTTCAATATATTACGTATGAGACAACTTATTCACATATTCCTCAAATGCTTCATACGCTTGCTGAAGAGCGAATTAATATAGAACTAGTGTAGGTAGAATTAAATCATTAAAATATTTCTAATTGGTATTAATAAATAGAGTAATATGTACTTATTGTAATATCAACTTGGAAAACGTACCTCACCGGCCATTTAAATGAAATAATTGCAGTTTTAATCGAGATTTTTAATTTCCGGATAATTTAATTACACTGAGCCTGATCGAGGAAAAACGTAATTTCAAAAATTTAACCAACTTTTAAATCACGGAAGTGATGGAATTTTACTTTGATTTGTAGTCAATTCCCCTTAGTATTTTCCCATTACTTTTATTTTTATGTCATCAGACATTCCAAAAAGATATTTCACTTTTTCCGAGGTGTGATGCGTAAATCACGCAGCCGTGTCGCTCGGCCGCCATGTTTTTACATGGTCTTGTGCATTTCAAAAGAGTCGAGAGAGTTCCTGAATATTGTTTATGCTACACTATTAGCTGATAGAATGATGAAGCATTATTTAATTTGTAATCATAATGCTCTGTTATTAAACAATTACAATAAAAAGAAAGAAAACAATTATATATCTCAGTGATTTGTCTCACTTGAGAGCTACTCCAACATTAAGCCCGGGAACGAATATTGAAGGAACCCTTCTTAATTAATGCCACAATACACTCCCTACTTTTCGCATTTAAAAAAATGACTATCTCATAATTGATGTTTTCTGTCTACCTTACCAGCTTTACACATAATTCATCATCCGCTCTCTTGAACCTATATAGATATTTCTGGACGTTTTCAAGTACTGTTAAAATCTGTAGCTTGGTTTGAACACTTTCTTTGTTCCGTCATGGTAGACTTCCTTAATGAATTGATGTAATTTATTCCCTTTGTCTATAGTTCGCCAACGTATTTGTCATGCCTCCAATATCCGCTGCGTTACTTTCCCCTTGCTTTCTTATCGTCTTTCAATATTTTTTCATTATCAATTTGTTCCTCCCCTTTGCTTTTTAACCAAAACCGGAGATACTTCTGGAGATGCGGGTCTAGCGGCATTATTCAACTTGACTACCTCCATAGACTGTGTTGCCTCGGTTGCGTAACATTCACTAAAATGCAAGAGGCACATACTCTGTATGCTATCGACACTACGTTGGATGTGCACATTACTGAGTCCATGCGCCAACACACTGGCACAACAATCAATAATCGGCCTCAGACTCCCTTTGTAAAGAGTTATCAACTTCTCATTCTTTAAACGGAACACAATTAAAAACTGTTAGGAATAAAATTTCTTACGTCTCCATATTCAAGACAACCTCAAATGGAATTGTCACGTTGACAAACTTAATTCCCAATTAAGCAAATTGTGTTACGCATTCCGAATCTTAGTTAACGCAGTTAGTCCACGTATTTCCCGTTGCGTTTATTTTACAAACGTTTACTCCCATTTACGTTACGGCATTACCTTCTGGGGTAATTCCGGTCAGAGTATTCAAACTTTCAGAATTCAGAAGAGGATAGTTCGGATAATTTGTAAATCTCACCCCCGAAACTCTTGTAAACCTTTATTCAAGGAATTAAATATCTTAACACTTCCCTGCATTTATATTTATGAAACGGTCGTGTTTGTTAAGACCGAATTACTGAAGTGCCACCCTTGCTTTATACGAAACAATCTCGTTCACGAACACAATACTCGCAATAGGAATAATATTCATCGGCCTAGAGTGTCAACCACTCTTTGCCAAAAAGAACCATATCATTCGGGAATCGTTCTATATAATTCCCTGCCCAAGAATATAAAAGACATTATGAAATTGAATATCTTCAAATCCGCGGTTAAAAACTACCTCCTGCACCAGTGCTTCTACACTTTAAAAGAATTTATTGATTTTAATAAAAGTTAAATCCGTCTTGTACTTTTTTACGCCATTCCTGTAGCACTTTTTAAATAACTTATAGCAATTTCAAAAACTATTTTCTTGCATGATTGTGTTGCCGTATGGCTCATATTAATTTTTATGTGTACTCAACTTTAGCACGGTTGTGCACATTAATTCTGTAGCCCCAACCTGGCCCGGGTTTTTCTCCGTTTTTCCTTCGGGTAGAGGCGGATTTCTTATACAGGTTCTCTAGATTTTGTGTAGGGGCGTGTTTATTGTAACAATAAATCGTGAATTTAGTGTTATTTCAATTCTTATGATTTTTAAACATTATACTCAGAATAATGTATACTTCGATAATAACTCGTACATGTAAATTTACAAACATATTTGTGTTAAATTACAAACATATTGACATTATATATGTATTATAACTCGCAGCTAACTTTTTATCTTATCTAGGAACTTTTGCTGAAATTTTTNCCTCTGCCTTAGGGCCCTTGATCGGAATTGATGGGATGGTCCCTTGCTTGCTTCCGGAGAGTAAATTAGTTTATTGTCCTCCAGGGGGTCATACGCAGTTTGTACTGTTTTTTGACAATAAATTTATTATTATTATATCATGCGGTAAGCTATGTTTGTTGAATCCCACACTTTTTAACTATTGTCCGTAACGTAATCTATGTGTTGTTCAAAGTTAAGTTTCTCGTCCGCCACTACACCAAGGTATCCTTAATTTCTCAAAATAGTATACGTTGTGTAAAAACGTTTTACATAACGTATACTATTTCAAAACCTAATAAACCAAGTTTTCGCATGAAACAATACTTTCTGATATGTTTTGGTTTTTGAAAAGAAGTCAAAATTCCGAGACGCAATTGCTTTCCCAATTGCTTTTGAGACGATTTTACTGACCCCCTCAACCAACTTTCTAAGACGCCGGCAAGAACCTCGTAATTTTAGTCAGTGACACGGTTTATATTAGATAGATAACGGGGTTTACCCCACTTAATAAATATACTGATTCCAATACTTTTCAAATTCTACGATAAAACAAAGAAAATTGTTGTAGGTAAAATTTTTCTAGTGAGTATTGTAGAAATATGTTACATTGACTGGAGAATAGTTTTTCTCGGTATGAGTATTTGTGATGTTTAAAATCCTTTTATATTAATTTGAGAGTTGTCCATTGTATTATTAAAACTTTTTTGGAATATTCTAGTGCATGATTTATGATTGGGTTCTTATTCATAATCGGGCGGTATTGGACTTGAACGGGGAACCCGAACATACAATAATCAAATATTGAACAGAATAATGACATAAATAAATCCATATTCGTAAATTATTTGCGTGTTGAAACATGGAAAGATGTTTACAATTGCCAAAACACCGACGACAAATTCAATGTATTTATCTCAACATTCCTAAAACATTACAACTCTNGTGTGTTTTCGGATGCTATAAATTGCCGAGCAGAACGGATATAACACTTTTTTTTGCTTGTGGAATTTTACATTCTGTGGGCGATCTGTGGCGTAGTGGAAACCTCACTCGCCTCCTACATCTGGCGACGCTGGTTCAAATCCCGGTCGACCCAAGTGGAATTGCCAGTGACGAAATTACAACAAAACATTGTGTGATAAATATACTTATATGTGTTAAAAGAACACGAGATGGTAGCGAATGTGTTAGTGATAACGAGGAAGAGACAATAACACATACGGGAGTGTGAGTTGTAGGGAGCAGGTACATTGAGATGAAAGACAAGGATGTGGTGCAAGCAGAGAAGCAGAAAGGAGAAGTTTTTAAAAGCAACGGAAAAGAGATAAAAGAAGGCAGAATTATAGATGAGACAATTTTCAGAATAACGGACGTACAAGTAATGAATAAGAGATATACTTAGAAAGACATGTTGCAGAATGTGGACATGACGAAAAACAATAAAGCGAAAAAACAAAATGGTTGCTGTGGTGAATCAGGTTCACAGCAGAATTTCTTTAGGTACTCCCGTTTTCCCTGCTTTCCTTTCCACTCATTATCATTCGCACCTCCATTCATACATCACATCCGACACCCTAATAATTCCCCAGCCACACGGATTATGAGGCCACATCTCATCGACCATCTAAGACTCTTCGTGTAGGGTGAAAGACCTGAAGACGAAGTAGAATTCTGCATAAACTGAATGAGATCATAAAAACCTCGCGCAGGAGAATGACGCAGCGTTTCTGAGAGAATCTAAATACAAGACAATTAAGACCTGCATGTTTAAAGTTAAGGACAACAGGTATGTAGGCGGGAAGGAAATCTCCCGTAAGGAAGATTGAACATGGACATGAGAAGTTACTCATTCTCGCTGCAATTGTGTTATATTGCGAGATATATGGAGGAGAAAGGAAAGAAAAATGAAATTTCTTTTTTCTCAAGAGTGGTCTGCGGACAGGGTAAGTGGGATTCAAGAGATGCGTTTAAAGGGGACTCGGGAGGTTACTCAAGACTTTGCCACCGGAGGAAATTGTGTAAAGGAGACGCATCGACAACTCTGTGAAAATAGAACCATATTGACAGGTGACATTCTATGAAGTAGAATTTGTAGCTACATTATAATCAACTTATACAATAAATAAAATATTAAATGAATGAATAAATATATACAAGGAATACATTGTAACTTATTCCTTCCTCGCCCGGATTTTTCTCAAGTATTCTTTGGGGTAGAGGTAGATTTTATATACAGGTTCTCTAGGTTCTTGCGTAGGGGTGGCGGTCTATTATAATAGTTAATCTTGAATTTAGAATTATTTTCATAATTACGATTTATAAACAATATATTCCGAATAATATTTAGTTTGATAATAATACGTACTTGAACTAATTTTTTGTGTTTTATTAAATATAAATTTGTTGGTATTATGTTGCTATTATAACATGTAGCTTACTTAATTGTATTCTTGTTAGGAGTGTGCTGAAATTTTCAATCCATCTCTGTTTTACGGCCCTTGATCGGAATTGATGAGATGATCCCTTGGTTGCTTCCAGAGAGTAAATTAGTTTATTGTTCTCCACGTGGACATACAGAGTTTGTAAATGCTTTTTTGACGGTAATTTTTTTTACTATTATAGCTAGTGTGCCCGTGGGAAGCTTTTATAGACCTAATACATAATAGAGTCAATCATTCGGTTTACTGTACCGTGGAGGCACTAATTATACGTAAAATGAAGTATTGGATAATAGTTTTAAGATAAATTAATACTATAAACTCAATAATGAGTGTGGAGGATATCGAAGTTCATGAATTCGTGAGAAACGTCGCCGGGGAGTCAGTATAAGAATTTACTACAATTCAAATCCTACTATCTTCATAGACTTTCTGTGCACAGTCACTTGGAAGGCTGTTTACGAACATATTACAATTTAAATTAAATTTAGTCATATTTTCCGTCTGCATATAAATTAATAACAAATAAAAAGACCCTATTTTTTTAAGAACAGACATATTTACTCTATCATATTCAGGCAAATAGATATTTGGTATTTACTTGAGGATGATTCACAAAAAGGATTGAAACGTTGTATGTTATTTTATTTATTTGTGAATTAGAGTCTGTTAATAGAATATGTGTGAATTAGAGTGAATTAGAATATGTCTGTTCTTAAAATATAGGGTCGTTTAATTTATCAATAAATAAAATATTAATTAAATTTGTTATAAAATGCACGCAGTTAAGATTCATCTCTTTCCAGAGAGTAATCTTTGTAATGTTACCTATTTGTGGTATCAGAAGTGCGTTGGAAAATTAAGGATGTTTACAAAAAATATCTTTTATAAGTAAGATAAATTGAAGAATAAGACAGAGACACAATATCAATGCCTGTGGCATGAAGATTCGTGTCGTGAAGACGAACTGTCAAAATAATAATAAAACAGCTGGAGACGAGCTGAAATATTATGAACTTGGATCTCCTGCTTCAAAGAACATGTCAATTTATGGACAAGTAACAACATAGTTCCATATTTTGCCTACCATATCATTCAAAACAAACAAAAGTTCGACTTCGATAAACATTTTCACATGATTGAAATTGGAAATATATTTTGACCTCACATCGTATTGGACATTTTACTCATTCATTGTTATTAATCGTTTTAGTTCTGTACGTATGTTATCTCGTAATGAAACAGCTTCTAAATCCCTTCCTTATCATCCGTACCCTCCATCGTAAACCATTTGACTTCCTTCTTCGTATTCCTTCTTTTTTTGATCTTCTGACGTCACTGGGAAAAAATTTCTCTTGAAATATAATGTTATTTCTTTTCTATTATGTAGATAATCACCACAAGAATCTCCCAAAGCCAATGATGTCACTTTTCAACTTGTTCAATGTTATGTTTTGCGTTCATTCAATTTGTGTGATAGTTCGAATTCTAATTACTTTTTTTTTTCACTGCTGTCGGTTTTGTTTCTTTTAACTTTATTATGTTTTTGTTTTGATCATTTAATAGCTGATACCGAGTATGATGCATACGTACAAATTATGAAACAAGGAAAACATTAGGAGAGTATAAAAGTATCAACGTCTGATACAATGCTTGACAAAAACCACTTTTCTCCGTTAAATAACTTGAAAGCACGAACATTCACATAATGGATTTTAGTGGCGTCCACTTATTCCATTATCCGCATTATTTTTACAAATAGGCGTATCCAGACAAATATTAAAAATATAGGGTATTTGTTAATTTATGTACAGTCTTTTGACATCCAATACTCTGTCATGGCAAGAAGTGATACTCTGAGAACCTTAACTGACGACAATTCGAAATTTATTTGTATTTTATGGCAAATTTTAAAAGAAATAGTTCGTAGTTAAATTGCGAAACTACGCTAAGTCTAGAATTCCGAAAATTATTTAACGGTACTTCATTTTTTTGTATTTATTACGTATGAGGGGAGAAAAAATGTTAACAGAAAGATACCTCTAAGAAATAGGATGCACCGATTCGATGTTTCAAATTCCAGTAAAGCACAGAAGATTAAATAATTAGTGAAAGACTTACGACCTTTTCTGGTCAAATAATATATATTTTGTGAAAAGAGTTCACAACGTTTCGACTTCGTTTTAAGCCGTCGTCAGGTGATCAATAACGAATTTCAACAAGAAACAGAACAATTGATCATGATATTAAACATAAATATAAACATAAAATGTTTCCACAAACACGTTATAATATTTTATTGTATATACCATATAGTTTTTCAATGATTGTACGTAAATTCAAACTCGTGGTTGTTTTTTTTTTTTTTTTTTTATATAAATGACGTTTCTGACATACAACGTTTGTAATACCCCCCAGGGGACTTACATCTAGTAAGTACGTGTTTGGCGAACACGGGGCCGCGAGCTGAGTCTGGCATTACTTCCACTTACTTGTGCCATGCTCCTTCCTTTCTCTTTTCTGACCTCCCTTGGTCACCTCTTCTTCTTTTCGATCCCGACGCTATTAGGGCTAGGGTATCTTTCATTTTCCTCTTTCCTCTTCTTCTTTTTTTAAAAATGTTTTTAGTAAAAGTCATGTGATATGTTGGAATTTGTGTTTTGAGTTGTAATGCAGGAGGGTTTTTAGTGGGTATGGCTGAGTCTTTCGGCGAGTCCCACACGCGGGGAGAGTCATGTTGGCTCTCCCTAGTGCGTAACTGCATTTTCCCTACCTGTACAAGTTTTAAGGGCTCTAATGACCTCGCTGTTGACGAGCCCTAAAGCCCCACAAAAAAAAACGTTTGTAATAATTAACTTCTTTATCAAAAATTAATGTATTCTCCCAGTCCATCAAGCGATCATTATTAATGCAATGTGAGGTAACTTCATTTTGTTCAAATTATTTTGAATTTCGTTTGTGCTCCTGGATTCTAATTTTTAACCCTCTCATTGTTTGACCTGCGTAGCTGGGATTACAATCTTTGCATATTATTTTGTATACTACGTTGTTAGTATTAAAGTGATCTTCCTTATCTTTCCCTTTCGTTATGAAATAATTTTTTATATTTTAAAACGTAGCAATCAATTTCGTATTCTCAATATAATTCGTAAATCAGTAATTCCTTCATTTCATAATAATAGAAGTTATAGTAGGAGTTATAAACTTGCTATAAGGAAACACGATACATCAAATATTCTTGTTCAGGTTGCATTTGTTGTTGCATGTTATGAAGTTAATACAATCTTTTTTTAATGTTTTTATTCTATGGGAAAGTAAATAGCTAAAAGTATGTTACGCATTTTTTGAAAATTTTCCCTCCGATGTTGTTCATCCGAAAGTATTATAGCTTCATCTTTTACAAATCATAGCTCTCTTTTGTGCTCAAGTATTCTCTGAGTAAAAATTTAATACGCGACTTGAATAACTGTCCTTCCTATACCAATTAAAAGATTGTTTCGTGTCCTCTCGATTCATTAATACATCAAGAAAATTTAGTTCATTGTTATTTTCGACATCTAATGTGAATTTTATCCTATGGTGGTAACTATTAAAGTATTTAAAATATTTTATATTTTCATTTTCTAAGGCACTGTACAAAAGATATCGTCTACTAACCTGTGTAAAATATAGTTTCTCAAAACTATCATTTCTTAATCACGTAATACAAATTCTGACATAATAGGGCTTATTGGACTTCCCATGGGACATCCTTCGAACTGATGATAAATATTTTGATTAAATGTAAAATATGTAGACTGCAATAATAATCGAATAGCTATTTCTATTTATGTTTCTGGAATTTCACTATGATTTTGAATAGTTGTCCAACGTGACGTCATACCATTTATACGAAGAGTACGGTGTGGTACTCGAAGGTGACAATCGCGTTCAGGTGCAGTGTGCGGACTTGATCCGGGACTAGAAGCTGTATCAAATTCAAATTCCTCTCCACAATCTTGATTCCATTTCTTGAGAGTATCAAACACTTTGCAAAAATAAAATAATTATAATTCATCATAATGTTCAATCCCTTTCAAACAAATTGACAGATATAGAAATTCTGATACACAAAAATCCATTCGATTTGCTATGCCTCATTGAACATTGGCTTTCAAATAACAACATCAATGATACTGCTATTTCTAATTATTATTTAGCAAGTTCTTAGTCGGCAAACTTTTAAACGAAAAAATCTCCACGGAGGTACATGTATCTACGTTCGTAACGATATTTTATCTTCTCCACTGCCAGGCTACGAGATCGTCTGCATAGATAGTGTGTTCGAATTTTCTGCAGTTAATCTGACCGACACCGATATTGTTTGGTGTATTTATAGACCTACTCAATCTAATCTTGACATATTTTTTTCGGAACTTCGTAATTATTTTAAAACATATTACATGTAAATCTACTAAATCTATCGTCATATGTGGCGATTTCATCATCGATTTTTTTAGGACATCAGACTCCGCACATTCACCAATTAAACGATTCAAGAATCTTATCGTCTCCTTCAACCATGTTGACCTCACTCGTCTCCCCGGTTCATCTCAACCATTGCTAGATCAGATTATTGTCAACAATGAAATCTCGTATTTCTCTGAAGTGTTTATCGCCAGATACAGCGATCACCTCACTCAAATATTGAATATTAAAAATAATCTAAAACCACCTAAAATCCTTTACAAGTTTTCAAGAGAGTTTAATGACATAAATAAATCCATATTTATAAATGATCTGCGTGAGGAAACCTGGGAAGATGTTTACAATTGCCAAAACACCGACGAGAAATTCAAAGTATTTATCTCAATATTCCTAAAACATTACAACTCTAACTTTCCCATAAAACACAAAGAAATACAATAGGTCGATCACCCAAGGAAGAAGAATGACAAAAAAAACCACCGTTTCTATTATCTTTCAAAACTCTATAACCAACCACCCGAATTCCATGATATTTTCGTAAATAAAAGACTATTATTCGAAATGTAGTCTATGCAGCTTATGTTATGGAAAACGACTGACAGGTACTAAAATCGAACAACCGAACGCAACACATGTGGAATATCGTTAAAAATTTCATCTCAACATCTGAAAATCTCGAAGAAAATATTTCTCTACTAAACGATGGCACAATCGTATCAAATCCTCAGGACATCGAAAATTCTTACTTATCAGAAGTAGGTAAAAAAACGAACTCAATATCTTCAAATCAATGTTATCTAATTATATCTACCCACGTACCCAATTATATGGTAACTTCTGAAACTAACGCAAGTGAAGTCATGAGAATTATCAGACCATTAAAAAAAATTTCAACAGGTATAGATGATATACTCGAGTTTATTGTTAAATTTTCGTCCCACGCTATATTAAATCCACTCAAATATTTTTAATAGTTCTTTATCGGAAGGGGT
>NNCF01127818.1:406353-425293 GCA_002313205.1 Laupala kohalensis
ACTAATATATAAATGAGTAATGCGAAAGCGTGTCCGTCTGTTTTTTTAATTAATCGCGACTAAACTACAGATGAAATTTAGCTAGGAGAAGGTTTAGATGTCCAGGATGAACATAGTTTAAAAATAAAAGTTAGCCTATGTAAAAAGAAAGATAGAAATGCTTTTGAGAATGAATGTCGATGAAATCGGGAAGAAAAGAGGGTTGTATTTGCTTACGCTACCTAAACGTTTAGAGATAGGTGAGAACTATGAGTGGCAATATTGTCCACCACGAAGAGTTCTATAAAAGAAGTCCGCGACAGCGTATGTCGATCTACAAAAATTAACCGAAATTATATATTTTAAAAAAAGCCATGAAAAAAAATTTGACCGACGCGGTTCCGGCGAGATGTGAAGTGTATACCCCCGCCTAGTTACGCTACAGAGACAGTTCCAAAGATTGAATTGAAAAGGTCTTTATTTGTTATTTGCAATATGGTTACAATATAGCATAGTTTTGGCGGGGCTAAGGGCCTGTAGTTTGCCTGTGATTTGGTCCTGTAGTTGCCGNGGCTAAGGGTCCGTTCGCCTGTGATTTGGCCCTGTAGTTGCCGTGGGCTATGCTTACAATATCCTGGTATTCACTCTTAAAGAACTTACCAGTTACGCCTTCCGCACTTTCAGTCATAATCGTGTACGATCTAGCAATATATTCTAACGTTAACGCAACAAAATAAAGTTTAATTTATATAATTTACCCTAAATATGAATATAATAGAAATAAAATTTTACGCTACTGGTGTGTTCGTTAAGCACGTTCCGAAGATACGAGAGCACACTTGCGAACTGCTGGGGGCAGAGGCGCTTCTGCACTAGCACCAACCACACATCACGCTGGCTTGTGTAGTATGATAATCTGCTTATCCCATTGGACGTCTATCCGGCATGTCCGTTTTTGGGGAGAGTATTGTAATCATACTGAAACTCTTATCTTACTTTAATTCTGAAACACGTGTCCTACCAACTGGGTGTAATCCAAGAGAAATGTCTCTTCAGTTGATGTCTTGCTTCACTATTCAATCCCACAATGTTTCTACAGGTTGAGTTACTGGAAGTGGTCACTCTGTACAGAAAAGAAATTTTTTAAATAAAACTTTTATGTAAGCGACAAATTGACTATGAACTACTCGTAAAACATTACTGCGTTTGCGTTATGTTGAAAGTAGTGTCACACACCATGTTACGTTTGTCAAGAAAAATATACATTTGAAGGTAATGAATGCCAAATTCAACAATAGTTCTAGAATTGCTGCCAACTTAACGATGACCAACCAAAATCATGATATACCGATAACTCCGCAGTTTTTAGCGAAACTTACAATAAAAACTCAAGAAGTCAAATGGGTGATTTAATATATTTATTCCGCAGTATAACACAATGTTATGTATTTTGTGTGTTAATGGGTGATTTAATATATTTATTCCACAGTATAACACACAATGTTATGCACTTGGCCTTTCGATGTACTGCACAGCAGCCATCGTCAGTAGCATACACTGAGTATAAAGGAAAAACTTTTGGCGAGTTTTTCCTGCACACTCAGTGTATGTTACTGACGAAGACTGCTATGCAGCCGAAAAATCTTTCTACTAATAAAATTATGAGTAACAAACCAATGACATTTAATTTACCATTCTTTGTTGCCAACTACAAAGTAATAAAAGATTTTATCATCTGTCTTTCTCTATTACGGATTAAGGCCCATTCAGAGGCATGGCGACTATCTTCATTGCTACAATAACAAATTATAAATGAAAGAAATTACAACTGAAAAGGGTGATAATAAATGCGGTAATAAAGAAAGAGAATGACAAAATATTTTATTGTATATAATGCACAATCAGTGAAAATGAGACCGATCTATACATTCTTTCTCAATCGTATAAATATAACGATATTAATGATCAAGAAATATGAAATAACCACCAATACAAATATTATGACATAAAATGTTATTATGGTGCATGTACTCGAATGTGTTGAGTTAACAAGGGAGAAAGAAATGAAGGAGATTATAATGGTTGGGCAAAATGCAACGTGATACTGCCGGTTTTTTTTCTTTCTATGTTACAGGTAACGAAACTTCTTCCTACGTACGGGTGAAGAAATACTGTTTTGTAAATACTTTTTCTTATAGACTCTTGTTTTATGTAAATACTTTTGTAAATGTCTCTTGTAAATATCTTTTCCATGTACAGTCTTTGAGTCCTGACCGTTGGTTTTCAGTGGTTCCCAACGGTGCTCAATGAATTAGTCAGTTGCACCTATTAAAGATTTCCGAAACTATTACAGTATGCCAAAAGTTTATAATACAATAATAATTAATTTTCTATCCATGCATAACTAAATTTAATATTACGGCAGCAGGAAATATCAATCTTTCCATGAAAAATGTAGACGCAACTGAACAATTCATTGAGAGTGAATACAAGGGCATGTAACGCACAGCCCACGGCATTAAAGGGCTTAAGAAGGCAAAGGGGCTAATGCCTCGCCGCATGTAATTTACAATGTAAATATTCTAAATAAAATGCCTTATTGAATTGAAAATTGAGTTATCGATATTAACGCGTGATTCCATGTCGACAGTTCAGTGGAGCTCTTGGATTGCAATCATGCCACGAATGGAGTAATTACGAAGGCCAATGTCATAATGACACAAGAAATAAGAGGAAAAGGAGAACAAAAAGAGGATGAGAAACGCTCCCAGCAAATGCTTCGTATTCTTCAATGGTACTCGGAATCCACGCAACTTGTGTTAAATCAGCTTGACCGCATCGTCAGGGACACAACCACCGGAGGTGTCTGGCGGTAAGTGTTTAGGGGATCTGATATTTTTTTCATTTTCACACGCAAATATCAGAGCATATCAACTCGGTAGTGCGCTTATTTGAAACTAGCTGATTACCCTGCGTTGCCCGGAACTGTCTTACATTTTAGACAACGAACCCACTCGCAGGTCGAATTTTCGCTTCCGAGGCAAGACACAACGGAGTAGCTCCACCGGTGGCGAAGGTGGTAGTGTTGTCGCTTCTCACCAAGTCATCCCGGGTTCGATTCCCGATGGGGCTTTTCACATTAATGTCCCAGTTCATATGGCTGTGACTACTGAAAAGCCAACCATCCTTCCTCTATCCAGCTCCTCCTAGTATCAATAACTAACTACTTCTACTAACCTCTCCACGTTGACCAAGTTGGTAAACCCAGCTATGCGGCCCACTAACAATGACCTACCACCCAACTCGTAACTCCTATCGCTCCATGTAGATAAGCTTCTATAGCACGCTACATTTCCCATTTACAAATACAATACAACGGAGCCAGCGCGACTGCACCATATCATTAAAACGCTTTTAAAATCTAAAGCGTTCGTCCATACTTTACGATTTAAATACGTTTTTAGTCTTTGTTAAATGCATAAAACAAAATAAAAACATTAAATTTACTCAATTAATTTTTCCTTATTAAATTGAAGTATTTTAACACTCCTATTTTTAATAAAGATAATGTAGGTAAACATATCGAGATAGACATGTTGTCGCCGACTTTTTTTAAGAACTCTTTGGGGCGAACGATAATGCCATTCATAGTTGTCACTTATATCTCTAACCGTTTAGGCGGCGTACGCGAATATACCTCTCTTTTCTCCCAGATTTCATCGATATTTAAGGTCAATATCATTTTCTATCTTTCTTTTCGCGCATTTTAAAACTAAAAGTTAGACGATGTCCATCCTGGACATCTTAACTATCTTTTTTGGTAAATTTCGTTAGAATAGATTCTGTGGTTAAGTCGTGNCGATAGATTCTGTGGTTTAGTCGTGATTAAGTAACAAACAGACAGACACGCTTTCTCATTACGCATTTATATATTAGTATGGATGGATTAACTGTATCATATATCGGAGTATTAAAGAAGACAGAGACCGGAATATGTCACAATGTGATCTAAATGAATTGTGGAAATGGACTGAGACGAATTAAATGAAATTAAACCCTCGAAAACGTAATTCTTTATGTTTTTTCAGATCAAAAATAAAACTTTCTCTGAACTATATATTATATCAGATAATTTCTGAAGTTCCAAGTTGTAAATACTTAGGTGTTACAATTTTTCGGTACTTAAACTGGGCAGAACATATTAAATACACAACACAAAAACTTGGAGAGCGCTGAACTTCGTGAGACTCTACTTAGAAAAAGAAACTCGAAATCTAAAAGCTTGGCGCACACTTTATTAGTCTGACCCACACTGGAGTACGGTGCACTTTGCTGAGATCCGTACAGGGAGGGTCTGATCAATGAATTAGATCGGATACAAAGAAAGGCCGCAAATTTTGTTAGGGATAACGCACGTGACATTAATTTAGACTGAGGCACAATTTCCAATGGAAAAGAGTTCGCGCATATGAGTTTTAATCTTCCTAAATATTCAGGAAGTTATCTTTCAACTTACAATTTTAGGTCCACTCATGTTCCTCAGTTGTCATTAGATACCTACTTTGAACTACGCTATTGAAATTTTCTTGCCAGGAATCAATATAGTCTATGACAATTTTCTTGGATGTCTCGTAAATTTTTCCTGTGAAACACGTCTCTTTTTGTGATTTCCTTTCGTTCCAACTTCAACTTCTCGGTAAAAAGTGGTTTATTTCTCTCGGTGTAAAGTACACTCGGAATTCAAAATATTGAAATCGTCAAATACTACGAACTCTCAATCAAACTTCTCTAAATCCTTAAAATTCTCGTTTCATCTCAATACTAAGAGGTTTTTCCAGGAAATCACTCTGAAAAAACTGGGTGAAATCTTGGATGTACCACTTATTATAAAATGACGTTGACGTGAGATTATACGTCTCCGATAGATTTTGAAATTACCTTCTGTTTAATTAGCCCACTGAAGCATGTCACTTTGGCAGGTTCTAATTAAATGAAATCTTGGCGTATAGAAGGAAATGAAAGATACTTTTATAAATTGAATGTCAATTCCAGAACGAACGAATCCAGAGAAAGACACACAAACAGCATTGAAAAAAAAGAAAGAAAGAAAAGTGATTGAATAGAAAGATGATCATAAATATGATAAATGATATGGTTTTAAATATATAAAAATCTTTCATACACGATTTAATTCTTGAAGCTATATCGAGATATTAATTTAATATTTCTAATTCAACTAGTGACAACGCACTCGATTAGTGTTATCTTGGAATTTATTTTGACAAAATATGTTTATTAATACGTCAAAAGGGTGGTGCGAGAATGGATTCATTAAGACGTCGAATTGTTAGCTAGTTGTTTTGGGAGAATTTTATTATTATTATTATACATCACAATAAGGATGTTTACAGTACAGCTGAAACTTTGTGAGGAATTTTATTGTAAAACGTGTAAAACTCCAAAATAACAGAAGTAGAGTAATTCTAAATTAATAAANTCGAGGTCATTAGAGCCCAGCAACAACTTTTCGATCATGCCGAATATAATAAATTTTTCATATGTAACTTCTTTCAATTTAATATCTTCGTCCAGTTAAACGCTTATAGCAGTTAAACTACGTTGCCTTTACACAGTTCGTTCAACGCACAATAAACTCAACAGATGAAGGAGTTTTTACTTCACTAGCATCGCACTTTCCTTCCCAAGCATCGTATCAAATTTACACTTTTATCATTCTTAGGATCTTGAAACATTTATAACTATTCAATTTTTAATTAATAAAACAAACTAAGAAATAACATAAAATGAAACGCAAGTAACATTGTCACGTTGACTGGAATTCCAAGGAGTTCTTCTCCTCGTTACATCCNAATTTTTACTTAATAAAACAAACTAAGAAATAACAAAATGAAACGCAAGTAACATTGTCACGTTGACTGGAATTCCAAGGAGTTCTTCTCCTCGTTACATCCATGATGAGAAAATATGATAACGTCAGCTCAGGGAGAAAGTTAAAAGTCATTTCTCTGAAGTATTTCACCACAAAGCATTTTCTTATCCCTCTTGAGAGGAACAAGAAACCCACATACTGCGATAGTCACTTATCATTTCCTCTCTACTTCATCCAAGAAACAAGTTCCGAAATCAAAAGATTAGTCGTGAGCAGAATCTCACAAAAACAAGAGAAGTCAGAGCACCGTTTTCCCCGCTAAAACTTCCAAGTGTTTACACAACAGATATACAATGGATCCACTTTTCACACTTTTTCTATACGAGTATTGAATAATTCTGTATTAAAATTGCATTCCAATCTTTTTAGATTGTTGAAAGTTTGTACGAGTTAGTTATACATTTTCATTATGTAAATGAATTATTTTCAGCATCACGGTTTATTCAAATAGCGTAGTCCTGTGCTCCCTACGAATATGTCGAAGTACAGTGGTGTACCACTTAGTCACAAAGTTCTTCGCGAAATTTAAAAATTTAAGCAAACATTGGACTATTCAGAAAGTCTCTATGCCTAGTAATTTACAAAAAAACAACTTTTATTACAAAAAAAGTTTCAAAACGTTTTTTCTTGTATTAAGAGTTGAATTTCTGGGATATTCAAAATTGTACCTCCATGTACGAAAACATACCTGACCCCTACGTCCAAGACTTCTCCCAAAAGAAAACGCAGAAATCCGGAAGTCAATAATCTCAAACTTCTTTCGATGATGTGAGCACAGCACTCCAAACCAGTGTTCAAACCATCTTGTCTCATGTGGTTAAAACCCTGCGTCCCTTCATACTGCNAATTTAAGCAAACATTGGACTATTCAGAAAGTCTCTATGCCTAGTAATTTACAAAAAAAACAACTTTTATTACAAAAAAAGTTTCAAAACGTTTTTTCTTGTATTAAGAGTTGAATTTCTGGGATATTCAAAATTGTACCTCCATGTACGAAAACATACCTGACCCCTACGTCCAAGACTTCTCCCAAAAGAAAACGCAGAAATCCGGAAGTCAATAATCTCAAACTTCTTTCGATGATGTGAGCACAGCACTCCAAACCAGTGTTCAAACCATCTTGTCTCATGTGGTTAAAACCCTGCGTCCCTTCATACTGCCATTATTTCCGTCTTCTGACGTCATTCCGAGCAAGACAACCCCATCGACCCTTTGAATATAATGACCTCCGTTCAATACCTTAAGCGCACTTGGCAACTACATTTCACTGCGCGCAAGTACGTTCTTTTGTCAACTTGCTCGCAATTTTTTCGTCTTTGGTGAATATACGTTTTTTTTATTTAACTTTTACAATTTATTGGTTGTAATTAGTTTCAGTATTTTTTCCCAAAATTTACATGAATTAATTTCGTTCCGATTTATTATTCAGTGATTTTTTCATTTACTTATTAGAATTTGATGTAATTATTAACTGGGTTATACCTGACGATTGCTACTATAAACCGAAAAAGCTTTCCGTTAAATTTGTCTTGCTTAGTACGGATTAGTTTTACATGTACGTTCAAAACAGGAATTATTTTCCACATCGTCATATTTTATCCAAATAGATTAGTTCAGTATTCGCAACGGATATATTGAGGCACAACAGAGGGGTTGCAACAGTCTCATGAAGTATATCGCAGAATGTCAGAATTTAAACAAATTTATGACTATAACCATGATTATTTTTTTTCAAAACAAATTGATTTCGTAAAAAAATTGTTCCTGATTTCATTGCGTGAAATCCAAAATATTTTCCCACTAGAAAAGTCAATAAACCCAAACGTCTTTGCGTGCTCTCAGCACAGATAAATGTGTTTCACGAATACATAATACTACCGGAAGCTTTCTGTTTCGATCGCCATTTCTTGGTTCTAAGCGATTCTTAGTGAGTCTGGTGATCGTGATCAACTACATTGCCAATTATTGCATAAATGTTTGAGATTCGGAGTTAAAGAAGTAAAATAATTATTTAGAAGACTCGAGAGTTACCAGTACCACAGAGACGGGGTGGAGGGGGCAGAGGGGGCAGTTCTCCTTGTGCCCCAAGAAGTGGGGAGCCTACAATAATACTCGTTGTTTACACAAAGATCCAAGCAGTCACCTCTGCAGCAAACAGCAGACTTCTGCTAACAATTACCATCAAGAGTAAGAAGGAGAACCGATAAGAAAAAACAGCTCATTGTTGAACAAGAATTAATCTGATTGGTGCTCTAAAAATACAGTTTCATTGTCAAGAAACTTTTTAGCGGCATCTTCAATAATGAGTTGAATTTAATAAGTAAATTCACACCATTCAAGAATGCGAATTGTTGTAAGTTGTTTTAATATGGAAAAATGACCAAAAAACGAATTTAATAAGATACAATACGTATTTCAGTCGCTTCCTGGTTCTCGTGAAGGACAGCCGAGATTGACGATGATAATCATTTGTCAAGGTTCGTCGGTTGTCCTTATGTCGAGATAGCCCGGTGATTTGCGCGCGCGGTCTGTTGATATAATTTTGAACTTTCTCCTTCAGCTGTTAGCGAGGGACGGCTATCCTTAGGATCGAGTTACTCCGTTCATTGGCTCACCCCGGTAGTATAATTTGGAGGTATTTGTTTGCGAGGGACGACGAGACGCGACATCGCTATCCGGTTTCCCACCGCATACTGATTAAATAATATATCTTTTAAGCGGCAATCTCAATTTAGCAGAACTACGCAGGCGCAAGAGACCTGTGATTTCTGGAGATGACTGCTCATTCCAGGTGTCCATCAATCCGCCATCTGCGCGATCGTTTGAAGCGTATATTTTGTTTTTTCGAAACACTCTTAGATGAATAACATTTCTAAATATCAAATTAATTAAAATCGATGTCATCGGAAAAATATAACGAATTTGTCGTGTTTTCTACTCGGAGAAATGCGCCGCAAAGATCAATCAATGTTGATAGATAATTATCAATAAATAATCGTTGACCAATTACTGTCCGTAATTCTAAATTACAGAAACTGCGATAGGTGTGATCTTAAGAAATAAATAAGATAAAAAAAACATTAACAAAAAATAAGATTAAAAAAACATTTAGTCAAAAAAAACATTTACAAACTGCGTATGACGACGTGAAGGACATTAAACTAATTTAAATTATTTATATATGTACACTAGTAAATATACATTCTTTAAATAAGTTCTTATTCATTCAATTATTAAGTATCTTAGGTCTTTTACGAGCTACCACATACGATATTCCTACTAATTGTGTATGTTTATAAAGCACTCAAATTTTTCATACGTTTATTTATTTAATAGATCTGCTTATTGGATAGAGAGCTGGAAGAATTGTAAGAAGACGTTGGAGGGGTAGGGAAGTCTCAAATTTCAATTCTACTCCTAAACCCTCTCTGCGAGCTGTGCACAGCTGACGAGTGTTTTGATTTTCAATTATGACGTATTTTATTTATGTGACGAAATAAAAAGGAATTTGAACTCCACAATTGGCAGAAATGCGGGGAGATACTTGAAAATGCTTTGTATTGTGAGCGTGGTGGAATGGACGATATGAAGTGGTTCTTACCGTGCATTCAAATTCTCTTTACATTTTCATCATACCAATAAAATTAAAGCAATATTCGTCCCGATTTCAGATATTGATCAAATTCCTATTTACCAATGTCAGTCCAATTATTTTTTAGATATATAGTTTTAGTAGTATGTAATTATTATTTTCTTTATTATTATTTTGTAACTTTTCAAACTTGGGTATTAAATATTTTAAACAATATTTGTCCTAAAACGCCCAAAATTCTTAAGCAGTTTTAATACCAACTATTTCATCCATTTGATGGCATAGTTATCTAACAATGTCGAATTCATTACCTTTTATCTGAATTTTTAAGAGGTAAACTCAACGTAATAAAATTTTTAGACGTATCTCGAAAACTATAAATAAATTATCTAAAAATGAGACGAATTTCATTTAAGTACTGTGAACGGATATCAAGATATATATTATAAATTCACAAGATAACAATTTAACTACGCCAGAATCCATTAATTTGAAAAAAATTTCAAAAGGAGGGAAAACATTTTCAAAAACTGAAACAATATTATTACAAATTACATGTATTATAGAAATGGCGTGTTTCTTACACGATACATTGTACTTATTTTGAAATTATTCAAATCTAAGAAACCAATTTCTACTAAAGAAACTGGTCTGTTCAACATATTTTAATAAAATGTTACGAATATCTTCATAATTGAAAATAGATCGGGGTATGTTTCGAACATCACAAAATTGGAATATTTAATATATGGTATAGTTCGTAAAATTATCCTTTTATATATGTAAACTAGTTGATCATATTTTACAGCAAATGTTGAGAACTAGATATATTTTTACAATGACTGGGGATTATCCACAATTAGTGAATCCGCTATTGGAACTTCATAGAAAAATTGAGTGACAACTGCGAATTTATTGTTTGAGAGAGACTTAAGTGCATTCCTAAGCTATCGCGAGGTACATCAACATGTCATAGCAACAGTCGACAATAACTTAATGAATTCAAACTTGCTGTACGACTTTCATCAACCGTTGATCGTAACTGATGCCTGTACACCTTCACTCAAACCTCAACCTTTACCGTAACACATATTTAGTCACTTCCCAAAACATTTGTGCGCCAAGATCGAATTTCGTACGAGTACAATAATGACCTGATCACCACACTTACTTGCGCGAAACTTTCTCCAGGGGATGCGAGTCCGGGCTACCCGGGTGACGCCGCGTCGTATTTTTTTCAGCTGGCGTTTCGACCTTATTGTTTGTCACTTATTATACAACATTTCTCTGAATATTACCACAGAGACGTGGTCGAAACTTTAATTTTTATGTGATTCGTTGTGGCATCACCTGGACAGCCAAGAATCTCATGACTGTGGCCGCGCAAGCCAGCGTCACCATTCCGCAGAGGGTGCTCATATACCTAAATGCAAGACACTTTATAAGGACTTAGAAGCAGTGTGTGCAGTTAAAGGTACGGAGATACTGTTTGTGAACATAGCGTGGACGCGCAGCATGCCCCAATAGCAAATTCAACAAACCTTTGATCCGGTGGAGGTTGCGTCGTCGTACTGAGAGGATTCGGTACATTGCTCGCCACTTCAATCGTTCTTATTACTCTGTGCGTCGATGTGGAATACAACGGTTCGTGAGAAAGCTCGGGTGAACTTGTGACGGAATATCAGCAGAATTAACTGTTCCATTACACGAAATGTAAGCGTTCCACGGAGATCGCAGCGCACCATCTACAGAGATTAAGAATGTAGAAATCTCGTGCGCTTTGGAAGTGATATCT
The DNA here is from genome assembly GCA_002313205.1 of Laupala kohalensis. NCBI lineage: Eukaryota > Metazoa > Arthropoda > Insecta > Orthoptera > Trigonidiidae > Laupala > Laupala kohalensis. The sequence continues at coordinate 417,670 of NNCF01127818.1, forward strand.
GAACGTAGTAGATTCGTGTTAATAAATACCACCGACAGCTGTGGTCTAGAGGTATAAGCCGCGCAACGTAACTTCCGCTCTCGCCCGGCAGCAACTAGCCAGTCTGCAAACTGTGGCTGAGTCTGCTAATGGGCTGGTATCTTCGCACTTTCAGCGAAAACTGCTTCACCGCTCCTTCGTCGTACTTCGGTGGTCGGTGTGTGTTGGAGCAGCATACTATTCGCTTTGAATGACGAATGTCGGTCGAGAATAGCGGTTTTTTTTCCTCTTTCACCCCCGCGCCATCAATTCCATCTCGGCAAACAGAGTAGGAGATATGTTGCGCCGGTTGTAGACTTCGCTTCCATGATTCCGCTGAGCTGTAGAGCACGTGTTCAAATCCTGTTCGGCCGAACTAGGTGAGGTTTTCAGCTGGGGTTTCCCTCATCTACTCCAGACAAAAGTCGGTTCGGTGCCATAAGTTCCCCGGCAACCCAACATTTCTCTTTCCCAATTCCCTCACTTCAGTCACGGTTACTTAAAGAGCAGGCATCATGGCATGATCCTCACTAAAAGACATGTAATAAATAAATGAATAATGTAATAAATAAATATATGATATTGTATAGCCATATTGAGTAGACCAAACAATGAACGCACCGTTGAAATCAATATTCTTCCGAAAGCAATCAATACAAATGGTACAAGGAAACGAAGTTTCAGTCGTTTTGCTGTGGTCTTCTTTAGGATTCTAATTGTTACTACATTAGTACCCTGAGGAATACCATTGGTAGATGGCAGAAACGTCGGTTCCTTATACCACGATGCGGAGATTCTCGAATAACCTTTATATATACAGCTACATTGACTGTGCCGAATGGATATTATTTGACGTGTCCTCCTCTGTTCAGCCTCCTCGTGGCATACAAAAGCATCTTGAGCACCGTGGAGCATCTGAGCGCTGCGTCTGTTTACGGCCTGGCGTATTTCGGAGGCGGCCACCTGCCGCTATTCGCATTTGCCCAGTTCGTCCACCACGACTCCCTGGGACGCGACCACCTGGCTGCGATGCGACAGATGGCCAAAGTCCGCACTGGACTCGAACACACGCTGCAAGCGCTACCCACCGCATTCAACGCATCGCACTGGTAAGATATTTTAACCCTCGTAGAATCAGGGGAGCAGGAATTTCCCACAGTTTACTACTTTTTTAAACCTTCCTCACTAGGGTGGATCTTAAAAAATTAATTTTTGACATTTGTACGGAGCACCCTTCCGTTTGGCTTTGCTCTAAAATAAAACTTCCATTACAAAAGATTCTTAAAATATAATTTAAAGGTCGCTGCGAATCTCCCAAATATTGAAATTTTAAAATCTTAAAGCTTGGCAGTGACTTCTCAAATATTATATATGAATGTCTTTTTCAGACAAAGAATGGGAGAGAGTCTCCTCCAAATTAGAAAAATTCCCTTGTACTTCAAATGGTTCATAGTCTTCTATGAACCAAAATAAACGGACCTCATGTAAATAATTTATTCTTGAAATGTAATCCCCTTCTCGCTGTTACTGTACTCATTTTATACCATGTGCGTGAGTGTTTTATTTGAGTGCTGGATTTGTTATTTAAGTTGTTTAATAACAAATATATGTATTATTTGTTATTTTAAATATATAAAATATTTATTATAAATTTAAAATAATTAAATGTATATTTTCTCATGTCTTTTTTATCTGCCCCCGAACATTGCTCTCTTGCAGAGTAATAAATTATATTATATATTCGTTTTTCTAGATTCTTCCTATTATCGTGACGTAATATATGAATGGTCCCTACGCACTCGGTCAAACGATCAATCTCACGTCGGAGTTCAAAAGTAGTAACAGATTTTGAAGGTCTTAAAGAAGTTATTGCTTAAATGCCCCCTCCCACTAAACAAAAAGTTTCCTCGTTGTTTATAACGAACGCCATAAAGAATCTTGCCGCAACGTACATACTAATTCAGTGGCCCCAATCGCACGTAGCAACACTGTAGAGCACGGCAACTGGGGGAGTTGCGAAAGCGGAAATTACCGGATACAGCTCAAAAAATAAACACCCAGGAGGAAAAAAACTCAGTAGCATACATGGACAGATCTACTCCATAACATAGATCTCAACAGGGTCTCAAATTCTGTAATTAACAAGTTTGTCAAATAATCTTCACGATCCGCGTAGAAGTTTTCAAATGGTGAATATGATTCTTCTTAAATTTTAAGCTGAGTGCACTCATATTTCATATATTTTTACACGGTTAAACAAAAATCAAATTCCTGCAAAATATAATTTACTTAATAATATAAATATATTATTTGAGTCTGAAGCTTCATACCAAGAATTCCAGTGTAAGTACAAAGTATTTTATGGCGTCGAAATGACATTTTCTAAATTCTGCAGGATTCCTTATTTTCTTGGCATTTCCTTTTGAAATGAGAAACCAACTGATTAGTAGAAGCGTGACCTGGAAAGTCGGACTTACAAAACCCATGATTCAATCAAATACTTATTGAATATGATTTATTACGGAGGTCGTTTGATATTGTCTAATTAATTTTCTGTTGTTTTTTTTTCATTTACGAGTATTACAACACAAGCAATCACAACCTTTAAATGACGAACAATATGGTAGAGACACGTTACAGAGTTAAAATCCACGAAATACGAAACGTCTGGCAAATGTTCTTTCAACTTCTATTTTGCGTAAATTTATTATCTGTTCATACAACTGCGACCTTTCCCACATCAACATTGCAGCTCATGTTTACAAATTCAATGAAATTTTTATAAATATATTTTCAATGAAAACACGTAGATAATTTCATTTAGTTAAAATAATTTGTANAATCTCGCGATTAAAAATTATAAAATTGCAAATAATAATAATAATAATAATATATACTATGTATACAAACAAGAAGGTAAAAATGAGATTGATCGTTTTTAAAAGTTTATTTATTCAACTATTCATTTCATGTGGCGTGGATTACGTACGAAGGCCTGTTCCTCTATTTAACCATATTCGGAGGAAAGAATGTACTGAATGAACAGACGTTAGATTAGTATGAAACTTCCAATCTGACTTCCGCCTCGTCTACGTCTGAGAAGAGCTCGGCTGAAAACCTCAGCCTGTTCAAGGTTCGAGGAACGAGCAATTGTATGAACGACCTGGAGACAGTTTTTTAATTCCCTGAATTTTTTATGAATGAATAATCTATCACCACTTCTAATAAAACTTGGACTAATATTTAAATAAAACTATCTTGAAGTTGTGTGGATTCTTATGTACAAAGCCTCTAAAGGAACGGTTTTCGAAATGAATTAAATTGTAATGTTAAATGGAATCGATTTTTGTTGGAAACTATCATAAATTTATTATAGAAAAAGCAAAACGAAATTTGCCGTCTTTCAGGATAAACTAAAAAATTCTAAACAGTCGCAAAACTACGAAGCTCTGGTTAAACTAGAGAGCATTTGGATCTGAACTCTCAACACATTAAATTTGCATATTATAGGCCAACGTAATACAAATTTCTATTATAATTTCTGGGTGTTACATGCACTGGTTCAAGTGATCGCATTACTAGGCGTCTTCCATGTAGGTTAAACTCTGCAATATTTGTATAAGTGATACAATGCAACCACATTGCCGACAGGACAACTCATTGGCTTGTTATTAACGCTTCGAGGCAGTAGGTTACGTCTTTCTCTAAGGGACCTTCGCCCGCTTCACAGAGGATGGACCGGTCAAAATTTGTCTTCTCTGCCTGCTTCATGTCATCTATAGACGAGATGCGGATTTCTATTCATCATCGGGAACCTCTTTTCATTCCATACGTTGTGCAGTCTCTATGTACGTCGCAAACTGTTTGTTATCTCACTAGTAGAGCCTTGATTTATTCGTTCTCGATTAAGAAGTAGACCTCTCCCAGGCAGTTGTTTTAAGGATATATCCTAAATAAAACTCTTGATTGGGATTTCATTTTATAACTCTCATATATTTGTCGTACGTTCATTGCGTATGCTTTAAAAATTTATTTCACGAATTATTAGATGTATATCTTCATAAAATTCTTATTTGGTCACGAAATTCTTATCCTTTAATCTGTAAATGCCATTTTAAACAATTAATAAATTTGGTCATTATTTAATCAATTGTTCATTATCTATTTGATGAATAGAGATATCTTATTAAAAGATAACATTTGTTTTGTAAAACCATAATTTTCAAACAACCCTCCCCAGAGCCCTCTCCCTTCATTACAGTCTCGATCCGCCACTGCGTGACTCGCCATACTACCTTAGTACATAGATGTAAGCAAAGACGTTACCTCGGTCTGTACTTCAAGGGACGCGTTCCTTCTACCTCGATGTCAATGCAGCGCCACGCTAGAGGGGGAAAGGAACTACATAGAATGAAACTACGTAGAGCGAGGCCAAATAGCCGATGCAACTTGCTACGGAACCAAGAGATGCAAAGAGGACTTCTAGAGCTTGCCTTTCTCGTAATACTTCCGCGAACAAACAACTTCAAGGTTAAAACTTGTATGTTTCAGCATTCACTTCTCGCGCAATTTCGTTGGCAAATACTTCACAATATTAACTTTCCAATTGGACTTCTCAACTTCTAATAGAAAATTAGAAAAATACTTCCTCCGAAGGAAAACAAACTAGATCGAACAATATTCAAGGGGTTTTCATTAGTAAAAACTTAAAACTGGGTTATGAGCCACATAAATTTGTTCACGTGTCTTTTGGGGTAGGGCAGATAGAATTTATTCAATAAAGATTTTACGATGAAGTGAACAGCTTTTAATGATGTAACGCAGTGAACTCTCTCAGTCCGCGGGCCATTTTCTACACGCTTTCGATCAATCGAACCGGTACGGGATGGGGTTTGTTAAAACGTTGCCCAGCGAATTAATGGGTCATATTTATTAATTTGTGACGTGACACTTGATTCTCTTCAATAAATTTTATTTATTTCAAGCTGGGAAAATTAATTAACACATTTTTCATTTTTTAAAACTATTTATTTATTTTTACAATAATAAAATGTTTAAAATATTATGTATGACGGGGTATTTCCGAACACAATTTTGTATTTTCTCTCACCGTATTTCTCCACCAAGTATTAGTTCATAACAATGTTTAATGAAAATTTTTATGTAAAATTTACTCTTAAGTTCGCTTCACACGATACATTTTGTGCTCCAAAATTGCAGGCATAGTTCTGCGAAGTCAGTCGTCCAGTCTCGAGCGACAGAAAATGACGTCATCGCTGTCATAAAGGAATGGTTTATTTTGCATTTAGACCCCAAAAAAATCAATACGTATTATACTATATGCCGACTTTATTATGCATTATTATTCATTATGGCTACATACCATCGCTCCACACACCTCACTCTCCGTACCCATAACACCTTAATGCACATGGCTAAGGTTAAGGAGAGTGGTGTGTGGAGCGATGGTATGTTGTAAGGAAATTCACTTCACACGATGCATTTTGCGCTGCAATATAGCATGCTATTTTTGTTTCCAATCTCCTTTGATGTCTATGATTCAGACAGCTGTGATGTTCGTCCTGCTGTGTCCGCTTCACACGATGCATTTTACCGCGACAGTTTTGATGTTCCGATGCGCGAGTATAGACAGAACGGGAAAAAGGTCCTGGTTATCGCAGAGATTGTTCATCGAAGACATTTAGCAATTAGCGCTGATAAGCTATCTATAATAACAATGCGAGTAACTGAACGTAATGACAACATTGTTTGTTAAGTTGTTTGGTGATATTACGTAGTGGCAAACAGTGTTCGAATTATCTTGCTGTAATATAACCTAAAATGTCAAATACAATAAACGTCGGCATAATGTAAATATATGTGTTGTTATTTTTTGGCCTACATGCAAGAAAACTATTCACTACGGCTGATAACTCTCATACTTGTCATTGCTGTCTGCGCTGCAGTCTGTCGTAACAACTTAACAAACAATGTTGTCATTACGTTCATTTATTCGCATTGTTATTATAGATAGCTTATCAGCGCTAATTGCTAAATGTCTTCGATGAACAATCTCTGCGATAACCAGGACCTTTTTCCCGTTCTGTCTATACTCGCGCATCGGAACATCAAAACTGTCGCGGTAAAATGCATCGTGTGAAGCGGACACAGCAGGACGAACATCACAGCTGTCTGAATCATAGACATCAAAGGAGATTGGAAACAAAAATAGCATGCTATATTGCAGCGCAAAATGCATCGTGTGAAGCGAACTTAACTCGCAGGACTATAAAAAATGTTTCGCGGATCGCTGCCGCCAATTGGACCAAATGCATGTTGAAATTTTAATTTCATTTAATCTTCCGCTATTTTGCAACAGTTCTGAAGTTTTACGATCATTATATGTGATGTTCCCTCTGAAATACAATTACTTTCGAAAGAAATCGTCAAAATGAAATTCATCACGTGTTGTTTCCCCAAGTTCTATTTCTTGGCCGATTCAGTATATTTTTACAATCTTTGAGAATGATTTTGTAAAATTTATCCACGCTTCCAATATTAATGAGCTCAGAGTACATGAGCAAAAACGTTGTCAATCCGCATAATTCAGAAAATCAAAACAGTTTTTCAAGTCATAAAAGTAGATATAGAATTGAAATTATTTAAATTGTCTTATTTTAATGTATTTTATTTCAGGGGACTTTTTTTATCAAAATGTTTAATACATTCAGACAAGCAAAATTGTGGCAAAAACATAATAATAAAATACAAATGGAAACAACACAACGTTCAATAATTATAGTTCTATATCAAAAACTTTCAATTATGTTGAATTAAGCTATCGATCATAACTGAACAGTTATGCTTAGAGCTCAGTGATTTGCATTGTCACCGAGATCGTTTTGAGCGCGTAAATATTAGTCATAAATTATTGTTCGCGATGCTTCACGATATGTTGTACGTGTTTGGAGAGCCTGCAAGGGCTATGAAGCTTCTGTTGTTATATGATGTGAATCCCAGACGAGAACAGATGTTATCACATCTATTCTATCTCTTCCTCAGCATCTGTCGTTTCCCCTTTCATTACTTCACTGCGTTTCCTGCGCATTCTTAATCACTCATATCATACAGCACAAGTCTTTCTATCGACTCTATTTCAATCTCTCAAATTCCCATCTGCTTCTTTTTGCCATATTTGCGTTGCATACGTTTATTTTCAGATTTGAAGTCGTTTTTGTGGGGTCCACGCCAGGTGGTGCTTTTTAGCACAGCGGTCGGCCATGAACACCACACACATTTCAAATTAAAATAAAAGAGGGGAGGGAAAATGTAATTCTAAGTAATTCGAAGGACCACTCTATCATTGACATGGACAGAGACCTGTAAGAACGCCAACTGAAAATAAAGAGTACAATGGACGAGGTATCCATCAAACTACTAAGGAGATGTTGGCTACTGAATAAACAATGGGTAAAATAAACACAAGGACAAATCTTTCAATAACTTGTGTAATCAAATTAACCAGGCAGTGTGACCAATAACAATTAAAGAAAGACACATTTTTCTTAAATCCTAGGTGTAAACACACACATCATATATATATATA
>NNCF01127819.1:1023-41080 GCA_002313205.1 Laupala kohalensis
GTTTTAGAAGAGGTCTCGTTTACCGAGAAGAGGGTTTTAGAAGAGGTCTCGTTTACCGAGAAGAGGGTTTTAGAAGAGGTCTCGTTTACCGAGAAGAGGGTTTTAGAAGAGGATTCGTTTACCGAGAAGAGGGTTATAGAGGTTGTCTCTTTTACCGAGAAGAGGGTTATAGAGGTTGTCTCTTTTACCGAGAAGAGGGTTATAGAGGTGGTCTCGTTTACCGATAAAATTTGTGTGTTTGCTCTAAGAGTATAATTTTTACGATGTGAACGAAATTAATTTTTTAAAGGGTTTCAAATTTTATTGTAATCGAGAAATTATTTAATTAGCAGTGAATTTTTAAGCTGATTGGATCATGTGTTCCTTAATAATTTCTTAAAATGCGAGCTATGTTTTTTTATGATGTGTATGTACTGTACGAGTTGTTCTAATTATTTTGATATAATTTAGTTTTAGGTAGAGTAATTTTATAGCTGATGAATTTTCACAAGTCTATTGTTTTTTGATGGTCCAACGTTTCCTGGCGGCCGAATGAATTTTGAAGAACCTCACTGTTCTGGAAACTGAAGACGGAGGAATGTGAGTTAATGCACTGGTCTAGACCCTGAGTTTCATGAGTGCAACTCTCTGCTGTGATTTCCGTTCTGTGAGTTGTTCTAATCGTTATTTTGACTGTGAGGGGAGGGCAGTAGATTGAGAAATAACATCCACACTTTAACATAACGTACGTTCTGGAGGCTCATCATCCTTTCTTCCAGGTGACATAATTATGTGACCCGTTAACTAATTGTAGGTAGTTCTTTTCCCCGCCCTCCCGGTGACCCTATATGGTGACCCGTAGGAAGAAGAACAAAGAAACACTATAAGAATTGTCTACATCGAAGTTTCGAAACAATAAAAAAATGGAAGGGTGGGTAGTCCCCTCCCCCTTGCAGTCATTTAGGCTAGTCCAATTTAATAAGAACTCTCGTGTTGCTCAACTGTAGTTAGAGTACTTAATGTAGATTGAATCGCCTTTTTGCATGTTCTGCAGTGGTCTTTAAAATGAAACATTGTAACTAATTAATATACGGAATATAATTATATATACGTCTTTTGCTGTTCTAGTAAAATAGTATCAATTTGGATTATGACAAAATAACCCTGCAGGAAATCCCTACCTTACCTTTGACTCCAGTTCTTTTAGCATAGCCCCCATTGCACTGAGGGGGTGTGGGTTAGGCAGGCGAAGCCTCAGGGCTGATATGCGCGCACTTGCGATAATGTATCATCAAAGCGAATTTTGAAGGCATATTTCTCGGTCTTGAGGTTCCAGCCACTTAAGACTGAAACTGCCGGACAAATTCCCAACGTGAAAGACAGGTGTCATCGTCCGTTAGAGATTTGCAGCTACCCTACATTTGTTGCAAATGCCGGTTGGACTCAGACACATATGTTACGCACACGTTTTCGCGATGGCTTTGAACGGTCAAAGCAATAGAAGAAACACCAGTTCAAATTCATCAAAGGATAACGGAGGAAGTTGACTGGAAGACTCCCTTATTGTTTGGTATCCGCTTGACGAGAATAAAATTTGTTCTCCTAGCGGTGTAGGACGCAACACGAGAGAAACAGGGTAAATGGGTGGATTTAAAGAGGAATAAACTGCTGAACTTTTATATTGATACAGAGGATTTTTTCTGTATATTAAAGAAAAATTGTCTTAAAAGGAGTTAGAAAATATCTCCTTACAGTAATACATTAGTGCTTGTCTTCATCGCGACAACGGCAATTCTATGGTGCTTGATTAGTATGTTAACATGTAGAGCTACCGCGCTTGATTATTACTGAATCTTTATTGGGCTTACTCGATTTTTGAGATATCTCTACCGGGATTAATTATTTTCCTTCTCGTAGCATTTATTATTACTATTCTGCCGCTTAGAGAAAGCTTAACCACACTAGACTATTCGGTCGTGTTTTTTCTTCGAAGAAGAGTGCGTATTTGAAGAGCCCGTCTTCAGAAGAGTGCGTATTTGAAGAGCCCGTCTTCAGAAGAGTGCGTATTTGAAGAGCCCGTCTTCAGAAGAGTGCGTATTTGAAGAGCCCGTCTTCAGAAGAGTGCGTATTTATTAAAGAAGCGCGTATTGAAATTTTTACGCGGAATACTTTTTGTATTTTTTCGCGGTTACGCATTTTTTTCGCGAACGCGTATTCGAATTACACCCCCGATTTAGTGAATATTGTTTAAGATGCACAAATTTGCTTTTTTGATAATTGACCTTTTAGTAAACATGTAAATTATCTTCAGAGTTCGTTCTATGCTCTTTCCCCGCAACCTTTTTCTCATCTTTTTCATCTGTTGTACCAGTTATATATAAACTGACGCTTAAAGTGCTACGAACATTATTAAATGAATTAGGTTTTAACTATTTGGAAATAGGCCTATTGGGGAATCCCGCCATGCTTTTGCTAAAAGGGGATAACGCGCCAAGCATTGTACGTCTTACGTGGTGTGGAAATCAATGCATTTGAGGTCTACATTTCTGCTCATTAATTTCAGCATAGAAGCTCTCTAATCGGGTATGTATATTATTTATTATTATTTCCTAATAGATTTAAACTCTGGTTTGCGCTATATTTTACCTCCACTATTTCGTAATTCCATTTCGTCTCTTAACTCATTGGTCGTTTGTATTTTAATTAGGTCATGCCTTTTCTACATTTCAGCATAACACGCTCCATATAACTCCGGTCCATACAATTCACATTCCCACATTTGATGGTCTATTGGCTCATTTTTATTACATAAACATGTCCCATCTTTAATAATTTTAAAACTCATCAAATATCTATTGATATCCCCAAGCGCTGTTGTTACCTCTGTAATCTGTCTTGTCGGCTGAAACCATTTTCCGTTTCGTTCCACAAACCATACGTGGGGTACAAATTTATACATATCTGTTCCTTTCGGTGATTATTGATAGAGAGCTTGCCATGCTTCCCGGAAAATTTAGCGCTTAGTCTGTCTTTTCGATAAATATAATAGCCTGCTGTTTTGAACTTGTTCGAGGCATTTAGGAGTATTTCTGACACGCGCTGTTTCAATGTTATAATATTTTATGAAGTGTGTGAATTATTCTTTCTGTCTTACTAGACCATTTGCATTCCAGTTTAATAAAATAAAATTTGTTTTATTTGAAATCATTTCCTGCTATTAGAAGTAGGGTTGCTTGGAGAGAGGATTGTATTATTTGGATTTGAGGCATAATAGTATTTACGTTTCTCTAACTATATCTGTCTCGTTTAGTGACATTGCGTTTGTGAAATTTGACGCTTCGCCTTGGCCTGCGCTGTTGGCCTCGCTGGACGGTGGTCTGGTCGTGGAGGGAATCCAGTTGTGAAGTTGGATGGTTTAGATATCATGGGGTTTAAATTTGGTGTGTTTAGAGAGGGATGGATCTTAAAATTAGCTGAGTGCATTCCTAGGCAATTTACACATCTCGGAGGTGTATCCCTAGATTTGAAAAAAATTTGAGAAATGGTGATATTCTGAATATTAAACACATTTGGGCACACTGTTACAATTGTTAATGGGAATGACCATAACGCTGACAGTTTTTGCAATGAATGAAATTTTTAGTCTTATTCCGGTGTTCCTTTTTGGCCATAGCGCAGAACAACATTTCAAGTTTGCATAACATTGCAATTTTCTGCATTATTTTCAACATAATATAACATATAATGGAATAGGAATCGCCTTTATAAAGTCTAGAAGTTTGTTACAGGGTAATTTAACGATTTTAGTTCTGACGTAATCTCGTCTTGGGATACCTCTTATTATTACTTAACTAGTTTTTTGTGTTGTATCTTTAAAAGGATGGAAGTCGACATATTCTTTCCTACAAAAACTTATAATTTTTCTGAAATCTTCCTCTATTGTAGGTCTGATTTTGACTGATTTATGAAATAATTTGGTATCAAGAGTATTGTGTGTGATCTTTTAAATCATTTATCAAGTCTATAGTTTTCAACACTGAATAAACATTGGGGGAATAATAATTTTTATCTTGATTTTTCTGCACTTCATTTGACACTGAATTCAACACTGCATATTTATTTGCAATTGGAATATTTGCAACAATGATTTCCTCCGTATTTGAACGATTACTAAGTCATTATTTTACACTACCTGTATTTTGACGTTTACTCTAATTATTTGTGATTCTGTCTTCTTTTCTTTGTACCCGAACTCCCTTGAAGAGCCTACTGGCGAGCCACGCTGTTAAAAGTTCGCGGTTGTGATAAGATTTCTTCTGCGTTGTCTCCTTGGTTGTACAAGACGCCAAAGACCTTGCGCATTACTTCGCCTGCATTGCACTGGTCCGAGGTTTGGATCGAATTTGCATGTTGAAGATGATTTTCCTCTACTATAAGACTACTATCACTCACAAACAGGTAAGGCTGCATCAGCCGCCCCTTGGGACAGCTGTCCGTTTTACACCAACTTTCACAAGCAATTGCTATTCAATACTTAAGATTTCCGCACAATAGAATTTAAAAGAAAAGCACTCTTAATGTAGTCAATGTTCTCACTTTCCAGAACTTACTAATTGCATTTTATTTATTTACGTTCGAACCCAGTACCAGATCAGAATGACAATACCTGGGTTATTAACTTCTTGTTTCCTTTATTCCGTTTTATCTTCTATACTCTATTTCCTTTTATTCTTAAATTTTGTCTTCTATGCATTGCCGCTTTGCATTGACTCTCTCATTCCCGTCCCTGCGGCGGGGAGGCGGGCACCATCTACTATCTATCAAGTTTCTTCCCAACGTATTACTTTCCTGATATGAAGCATTTGTATTACTATTGTTTGAAATTGGTGGTATGTTTTTTCAGTGCTGAATGGTTCTATGTTCCTTGTATGTCCACCCCTACTTTCTTCTGCATTTAATTCACAATCTAATAGCACATGACATACATCTTTATATGCTTTCCCGCATATGCAATCTGGCTTTTCTTGTAATTTAAATCGAAATAGTTGTTTTGCAAAACTAATACTAATTATATATCACAAAACTAATACTAATTGTATATCACAAGTTGAATAGACTAACTGAACCACTTACAGATAGCGAAGCAAGTTCACGACTTTTCTAACTCAACCCTCGGCGAGTGACCGTTCAAAAGCCAGCAAATGGCTCGCGGCGGGGCGGCGCGACCTGACCTCGAGACCTTGACTCTCGTCCGCCACTATACACCATTACTCGTCAACGAATCAACACTACTTCTCTTCCCTATTCTCTATATAGGTCCTCAGATTTATAAAGTGCTTCTGATGTTGAGCCGACTTTCCGGATCCCACACAATGCATCATGTAGCAAATTTCTGGTTTCTATTTCCTCTTATAATCTATTGAAAACTAATTGTTTCTTTTAGAATAAGCAACTAGAGATGAATCAAATTGAATTGTCGTAAGGAATATGATTTACTATACCGAGGCGGTGTTCATAGCCATCTGCAGCATTGGGAGAAAGAACACGACTTTTTTTTAAAAAGAGCAGTTACGTAATACTTTTTTAATCAACGTTATTACGTTTGTATGGAGACAGTAATTAGAAAGATATCCTGTACATTAATACAAAATTGTCCCAGATAATATTAGTTTTATTTTTGCGTAACCGGACGAATAATATTTAGTTACTCTTTTCCTTTCTGAAGAAAATAAATTTGTGATGCAAAACCCTTGCACATACTTTCTCATATATCTTTCCCCGTCTGCAGCATAGAGGGAGAAAAAAAATCTGTAGTGAAAGGGTCATTTCTGGCGTCATATTTTGGTCTTAAAAGTCGCTAAAAATTTATGCTCGAAGTCGCGAGGTAAACTTATTACTGTCTTTTATTTCAAATTTGAAAGCAAAATAAGTTTCCAGAATATTATTTCAAAACCTGTAGTGACATATGTCTGATAAATATCATTAGTGTTATGTAAATGTAATTTCTGTGTAGTCAGAAATTGATGTATTTTCGTATCTGCAATGTATTTTTTGTCCTATGTATTTTATCATTATATCTTTCATTTCAGTTTACGAAAAGTGTATTCTGCGTCTGCTTGGTGCATTTACACTGCATATATTATTCAAGCTCCTTGAAACAGTAAACTAATGTGTAAGTGTAGCAGTCTGAAATTCTTTTACTGCGTCTATACCAAACTTTCAATTGAAATACCGCTAATGCGGATGTAATGCATGCCTCTGCCACAGTCTGTCCCGGCGGTCGGCGATATGGCTACATCACTCAACGCGATATCTGATCACACACAGCGATTCAGTGTTGGGATAGCTTTCCGCAGAGCAGGTTCGCACTAGTGTTTTGCATGTTTTTCTTGGAAAATAAGTAGTTCAGACGAGGAGCAACTCTTGCTTCTTTTAGCACTACAGTGTACCAGGAAAAAATAGACGATATTGGATGTACCCGATTAATGAGAAAGTAGGACATAACTTCGATAGGTATTTTTATAATACTTTATTAAAGAATCTAATAATAAATGATGAGAATCTAATAAAATCATTTTGTGAAATAAAATCTTGAAACCTGAAATATTGTGAAATAAAATCACATTCGTACTTACTATTAATGTTTAGCTCTTCTGCAATAACGATCCATGCTTCTGTCTTTTACACCAAATTTTTGTAAAACTTGTGAGAAATGTCGTACAAATACGCATACTTCCTCACTTTGTCTATCAAGAGTTCCGTTTCTTCTCCCATCTTGAACAAACCTCTCAACGAACTGATGTAGACCACCTGGATCGCGCGATAATTTTGTGAACTTGTACAACTGTACCGCCTGCCGCTGCGGTCAAGGCCGTTTCGCTGCGACAGCACGCCTTCTGTGTGACGGGGACGATGCAAAGTCGCTGAGCACGGACGGACAGATGTTATGTCAAAAACCACTTTTTCAGAATCAGGGATTGTCAAAACGGATATTTCCGTCAAAATCTCGCTTTCGAATTTTTTCACGATTACAAAAATTTCTCTATATATGAGAAAGTAGACAGCAGCAGTTAAAATTGTCATGAAGAGAAGCGACTTGACTTATTCATTTGAAAAGTGTGCTCCTTGACCATTTGAGTCCTAACAATTCACAGCTCTTATGCGTCTGACCATGCTTGTAAACCCAATTCGTTGGGAAATCTAAATGTTACGTGATGCTTCATTGTGCATTATCATATAATACTAATAATTGCTTTGATGTCCTGTTTGTTACTAAAGCTAAACATGAAACAGTGATACTAGCAAATGTGGGAAAGTAGTTTTTTTTGTGGGGCTTTAGGGCTCGTCAACTTCGAGGTCATTAGAGCCCTAAAAACTTGTACAGGTAGGGAAAATGCAGTTACGCACTAGGGAGAGCCAACATGACTCTCCCCGCGTGTGGGACTCGCCGAAAGACTCAGCCATACCCACTAAAAACCCTCCTGCATTACAACTCAAAACTCAAATTCCAACATATCTCAAAACTTTCCTACAGACATTTAAAAAAAAAGAAGAAGAAGAAAGAGGAAAATGAAAGATACCCTAACCCTAATAGCGTCGGGATCGAAAAGAACAAGAGGTGACCAAGGAAGGTCAGAAAAGAGAAAGNGGCACAAGTATGTGGAAGTAATGCCAGACTCAGCTCGGGGCCCCGTGTTTGCCAAACACGTACTTACTAGATGTAAATCCCCTGGGGGATGGGAAAATAGTATCCTCCATATTATTCAGGTAAAAAACGTCTTGTGAAATACAAGTAAATATTAATATTATTGTACAAAATGTTTCATTCAATTTCTCGTGCGATTGTATTTAATTGAATAAAACTAATGAGGAATGGAAAAAGGTTTTACCCCAAAAATAGCGCACGTGAATATTCGAGTGGATGTATTTTGCAATTTATACCCATTTGATAAATGATCCAATTTTCTTCCCCGAATTTTTGTGAATACTTATTCGTACACAACCTTTATCCTCTAAATTAAAATTGTACGGATTTACCGGTTATCCGGTCGGTTACTAATTTTTGATTACAAGAAAACATTAGCATATTATATTATAAATTATTAATGCAAATATTAAATATTTATCTTTAAATATAGATGCTTTTTTCAGACATTCTTGTCAAAATATTTATATCTATTCAGACAAAAAGTGGTATCTCAAATAGTTATTTGGTTAACTTCAACTCTGTAATGATGTTGGAGAGTTAGTTTTTTGCTGATTAAATCATTACAACAATGTGCGATATTCTGATATTGCTTTTAATTGTACTATTTATCTGTACCTCTCCTTACAAATCATTGTACTCTAGGGCTTAATACAACAGTGGCAAATATAACATATTTCTTAATCATTTTATCAAGTTTTGCACAAGAGTAAAAATACAAAATAAAAATACATAAGTATAAAGTAGACGATGAGCAATGTTACTTCAAGTAAACGCAGCTAAATTGAAAAAAGAAAAATTAACATTGAAAATGTGTTAAGTCATGGGGCAGTTCCTGTAGGCCAGCCCGGCGCGACGAGGTCTTGCTGACCCGCCTGCGCATAGGACATTGTCCTCTCACTCATAGGTATCTCTTACTACTTGATGATGAACCCATTTGTGAGGAGTGTAGCTGTTCTCTGACAGTGCGTCATCTACTAACTGATTGCAGAAGATACTCAAGTATACGGAGACAAATTGGTCTGGCTGCAGATTTACCAACCATTCTCGGGAATGAAACGGTTAATGTTAATAAACTATTGAATTTTATGAGTAGATCGGGGCTCCTCCCACAAGTTCTCGGGAGGGTTTAAAATTTGCATTCCCTTTTCATCTTTATTGTCTTCTTTGTTTTCATCGTTCGTTTCTGTAATTCAAAAATATGATATTTAGAAAATTGTTTTCCTTTTTTGCGAAATAATGTATTGGTATTCTGTTTTCTTTTCTTTTCTTTCATCTTTCTATTTAGATATTTGTTGATTTCAGGAGGGTTTTTTAGTGGGTATGGTCGAGATATTCGGCGAGTCCCACACACGGGGAAGAGTTACTATGGCTCTTCTCTATGGTGCGAAACTGCATTTTTCCCTACTTGCATGGGCTCTAATGACCTTTGATGTTGACGAGCCCTAAAGCCCCACGAAAAAAACCAAAAAAAAAACCATTGAAAATGAAAATATTGAGTTAAAATCTAGTCTCTAAATCTAAAGGATGGTGACGTTTGTGGCGTCTTCTACGGTTACTGTGCCATACAGATTCCTGGCGAGATAATTGGGGTGTATGTTAAATCTGTTTAAATATTTTGAGCTATAAATTACTTGTTTTACAGTTTGGATGTGCAAGACGTGAAGAGTTGCATTTGTGAGGTGTTACATATTCTTACTGCGCAAAATTATGAATTATTTCACTTTAAATTATTACTATGGACTTATAGGGAGAAACTTTCGCGGTTTTAGGTTTTTGGATTCTGGCAAATGTACCGGTTTAACACAGTGAAAAACCTACTAAAACATAGCAAATGGAAATAAGAACGCAATGACGTTAAGATTTTCTTACCGCACGGGGCACGTACAAGAATAATTCACCAAAAACTGAGGAAAATATTCTTACGGAAATTACAGTCGCATCACGTGACTGAAGACAATGCGACCCTTGTCAAAGGAGGAGTCAAATGACAGTCTAAATTTATTATCAAGTTTCAAAATTACAAAATAATTGTCCTCGTCCAATAGTAAAAACCAGTAGAATGAATTATTAATTAGTAAGAACTACTTTGGTGAATATTTCCAAGTTTCATGAATAGTTGGCAACTTGACTTCATTCAACGCAAATATAACACATTTAAAAGGGAAAGTTCAGAATACACATTCGAACAGTACAACATTCTCGAAACAAATTAACTACTCTCTAACTTGAAATTCACGGGGTTGCCAACATAACTTTCTTTTCTTCTTCCGTTTCTCGCTCTTTTGTGACAATGCACACTTGTCGCAGAAAACAACTTTTCTCCTTGACGGGACGGTTGGGAAACCCCCCTCAAACCTAATGACATTTTTGCACCCCATCACTTAACTCGGAGGCTCTTGCCTAGAGTATTGAAATAAAAAATCCCGAATTTATTTTTGTTTTAAGTTACGATTTATTATCAATATTTTCCGAATAATCTATAGTTTATAATACATACTTGTGAAATAAAATTTTTGTTTTAGTAAATACAAATTTGTTGATGTTCTGTTAATATTTTAACACGCATCTTAAGAGAGTAATATTTTATTCTTAAGAGTGTGCTGAAATGTTAAACCCTTCATCGGAATTGGTGAGATGTCCTTTGCTTGCTTCCGGAGTTTGTGCTCCACGTGGTCATATGTTGTTTGTAACTGCTATTTTGACAAAAACGTTATTGTCCTTATGCTTTATGTGAATCGGTATTTTTAAATAATAATTCTGTCAAGAGAATTAAAATATGCATTAAAATTCAATTCCTTGAAATATTCCTACAAAAGTTGATTTTCCCGACTATTGAGAGTAAATTTTTTTAATGTAACTATGAGTATAGTGAGCGCACGCAACATATGAGTTTATTAGATTTTTGATATTATAATATCATTTAACAATGTTTCATTCAGAGTACCGGTTAAATTTATGGTTCAAAATTGTGCGACTTGGTGGCGAACATCATAGCTTGATGTTCAGAAGACGTCATTAGGAAGAACAGATCATCGGTAGATGTCCACCGTATTAGTCCGCGCATAGTCTTTTAAATAGCGAATAACCACACGGTTAGGTAATATATTAATACTGTTATATAGAATGAGAATAGGAGATGGGACCGGGAATCGAACTCAGGACCTTCAGCTTAGCGTCTCAGAGAGTAAATACGAAGCCTGTTTACAAATGCGTTATAGTTTGCAACCTTCCAGTCTGAAGTGTGTGCAAATTCTGAGATTGTTGTCTGTTCATTAATAAAAGAAGACTTGCGTTTCAGTCGGCCGAGGATGGACTAGGAGTAAAAGTACGGTGTATCTTTCGTCCAATTCTTTTTCTTTGCTCTGTATACGAAAATCGTACTTTGCGAAATATTTATAATTTTTGGACATTTTGAGTACGATATTTTTAACAATAGTGTATTCCCAGAAATATTCGGTATGATTTGTAAGTTATTTGACGATCAATGACTGTGAATCTATAGTGTATCATATTCTAGATTTAAACTTAGTGGAAATGTAGCTTGGATTAAAATCGTGCGGGAATAAATTATTGTTAGATCAAAACGATTGTGTGGAGTAATATACTATCTCGTATGAGTTTTTTTTCAGACGATAAAACCGTCGTGAACTTATGAGGGGAAATAAAGTTCCATCTTTTGCAATCATTTCACTGCTTCTATCACAATGTCACGTAGCAACTATAAGGAGAAAGCTATATTGTTTTAGCTGCATGGAAACGAACATAGGAAACCTGTTGTCTCGGGTCTTGCAAGTAGGTACATAAAGGAGTGTGAAATTAAAAGAATATCTAGTAAGCAATGAAATCGCAGAATGCTGATAAAGTACGCGCTTCTTCTAAGGTACTGAATACCAACATGAAAAGGTCGAGAAAAAAGGCACTAAAAAATCAGCGTGGCTGTGTGCCATCATTATACGGATATGCTTCGTATAGAAAAGTTTGGAGTCATTTGAGAAGAAGAGAGCAGCTGTGTGACGGGATCATACGCACTATCGACGGAGAAGCACTTTGTGTTCACAGGGCTTTATTGTCTGCTATAAGTCCATATTTCAAAGCTGTTTTTACAAATATTTTACAAGGAGGAAGTCCAGAAAGAACTGAAATTACTGTGGATATTCCAAGAAACGTTCTTGAAAGAATACTAGATTATGCATACACTGGTAACTGTTATGTGTCTTTAGAAAACGTCGAGGAACTTCTACCTGCAGCCGACCGATATGAAGTGCTTGGTGTAGTTGATAGATGTTGCCTTTTTCTAAAAAGTGTCATGAACTCCAAAAACTGCCTTGGAATTGCGAAATTTGCACGCCAGTATTGTTGCCTCGAATTATACAAGGGAGCGGAGAAGTATATTTTGGAAAAATTTCATGATATCCGTCGTAAGAGTTTAGAGTTTTATGAACTGACAACTAGTGAGCTCAAAGATATTTTGCGAAGTGATTTGCTCAATGTTAGAAGTGAAGAGGCTGTTTTCGAAGCAATTGCTGCGTGGGTTTCGTGGAATGCATCTGAGCGAAAGAAATACTTGCCCCTCTTGATTTTTTGTCCTCGATATGGTTTGATGAACGAGCAATACTTTTGGAAGATAGTTCAGCAGTATCCCCGTATTACTGAAAATCCGGTAAGTGCAAGTCATTATAAAAAAGATTAACGTCGTATTTTATAGTAATGTCTAAATAAATTATGAATAGTGTTCTAGTCACAAAATTTGAAAATATTAATATTAGTTTCACTTGTAATCACTAGAAAATCTAATGTTTATATTTTGATTAGGTTATGTTTACTGTACACAATGCTGTCAATATTATTTGTTATAAAATAAGAGCTTATTAATTGTGCAGTATAAATACACGAATGAAGAACATCAATAGAAAGGGAGGGAAGCATAATATTCCTGCAAAAGATCATTAATTTAGTGCCTGATACGAAGTGAATTTCACACAGGAGTCTATATTTAATAACAATACACTGTCTTAACAATATCACATTGTCTACAAAATAAACTACGGAAACGCGGAAACGTATGGTACGAGCATTTGCAATGCCGGAATGGACCTGACTATGAAACTTCGAAAATTAACAAGAAATAGATCACCACCCGCAGTTCCTACGAGCAATAAAGCAAAGCATAATAAAAAGAAGAAAACCTTGAAATACCGAAAGTGCGTTTGTTCAGCTTCTAGCCATGGACACGTCGATTTTCCAAGGGTTTGGAATGAACTTCGGCTACGACAACAACTTTGCGATGGAATTATTTACAGCTCCGATGGGAAAGCTCTCCATGTTCACAGAGCATTGTTATCAGCCGCTAGTTCCCATTTCAAAGCCCTTTTCACCGCTGCACATCGAAGTTCGAGATCAGAAACAAATGAAGTTAACGTAGATCTAAGTTCCGAGATTCTCGAATTAATATTTGATTACGCATACACTGGTCAGGTTAATGTGACGTTGATCAATGTTCAACTACTTTTGCCAGCATCCGACCGCTATGGAGTGTTCGGAGTCGTTCAGCAGTGTTGTGCATTTTTGATTGAAGAAATGCGCCCAGATAACTGTTTAGGAATTTTCAGATTTGCTTGTCCATATTTTTGCAGTGCATTAGAAGAGCGCGGTAGACGTTATATAGCGCACAATTTCAAACGTATTCTGGATCAAAGTACGGAGTTTTTTGACCTCTCTGCCGAAGAACTCGAAGCTATTCTGAGTGATGATGAACTCAACCTTGCCCATGAAGAAGTAGTGTTTGATTCCATAACAAAGTGGATTGATGCAGAACCCGATGTCAGAAGACCCTATTTTAGTACACTAATTAATTGCCCAAGATACGGACTTATGAGCTTCAAGTTTTTCACTGAATCTGTCATGAGCAATCCGTATATCTGTGAAAGCGCGGTAAGGCAATAAATATACCATACAATTTATACTTGTATTTTGTAAAAGCAATAAAATGTATGTGTACCGATGTTAGTGCAATTATACTTAATATTACTTAACACTTACCAAGTATTGGTTCTCTATTTCTTCTTTTGGTCGGTGGATGAACCTTGCAATCCAGCCACATCAGAAAAATATTTCCCCATGGAATGTCACGAGGTTGTGTTTGCACCGCCATAATATGTAACATTCCTATGGTAGCTCACTCTGGTAACACGTGGCTGCATCACAAAACAAAATAATGCTCTCAAAATTATTATTGCGTTCCTACCTAACTGACCGAATCAATTATGGCGGACATGAAGTTACCTTACGAGTTCTTTCTGATAACAGGATTTGCAGAACAGCTTGTATCCTGCGTCATTATTCTTGGCAAAAATGGACTCCAAGAGAGGATCGGAGGTGGACCTCAACGACCCTGTAGCTCGTCCTCGCATCCCATACGAAATTCTGTTCGCAATTGGAGGCTGGAGCGCGGGGAGTCCAACGAGTTTCGTGGAAACTTACGATACCAGGCCAGTGTGCAAGTGCTTCTGCTAGGTGTTGATTGGCAGGGGGTCGTGCCGATGTTAACGTTCTGTGCTGTGTGAAGTTCCAAGCAGGTGATAGTGAGGATAAAGATGAGGCGAGCGTACACTTAATGGCATTGAGCGTCGCCGTGAGTATGATCGAAACGAATTAACGGCTTTTGAATTCGTTTTAGTTGCGTCGAGTTACTTCGCTGATGTTACTGGCGCTGAAATTTTTAATTTTCCTCCACAAGATGAGATGTACCGAAAGTCACTTATCAATAACCTTATATCTAAAATTACTGATTCGACACAGGTGAATATTTGTATTGTGATTTGAATCAAGCATTCGACTTAAGAAATTTGTCTCAGTGGGAAGCATTCGTTTTAAATATCTGAAATGGAATCGCAGTGTTGTGGTATTAACTTCGCATAAGCTAATAACACCCGACAATTTACAATTTTTGTTAAAATTCTAAAATTAATTTATTCTATATCCCATCCAGCCCCGGGATTTTCTACGGTTTTCTTTGGGTAGATGTGAATTTTTTATAAAGACTCGCTAGGCTCTTGCCTAGGGGCCGCTTCTATTAAAATAAGAAATCTCGAATTTAATGTTATTTAATAGTTACGACTCATCAACAATACTTTCCGCAAGATTTTTAGTTTGACTTTTTTGGTGATTTATTAAATAGAATATTTGTTGGTATTATGTTAAAACTATAACACGTGCCGAACTATTTTTATCTTTAGGAGTATGTTGAAATGTTAATTCCGCCACTGAACTTGAGACCCTTGATCGGAATTGATGGGATGGTCCCTTGCTTGTTTCCGGAGAGTAAATTAGTTTGTCCTGTACATGGTCGTACGCAGTTTGTAATTGTTTTTTTGACAAAGTCTAGTATTACTATAATGGCATTAGCACCTCGAAATTAAGAAGTATAACAATCCATAACTCTGACTTGAAAAGAAAACCCGATAAGTTTCGAGACATTTACTAGCCAAAATACTCAAACGCTAAGCACTAGCATATTTTGAGATATTTTATGTCGAGAATAAAATATTTCCCTTATAAAAGTTGTCCTATGAAATGAATTTTTCAAAATTATTTTTGTTGTTATTCACAATCATTCTTTCTTGGCAATCGTATTTACTTTATGCAATAATAAAGATTGAAATGATTCATTGTTATATAGCTAATTAACATATCAATTATTGAAACAAAAAAACTATTGTAAAATTTAACTTATCGACCAATAAAATGTGTTTTTGCTCATTTTATCAATTACTATTTTAGGAGATTATCACATCTTAAATAAGTCGTGAAATACGTGTCCTGACAACGAAAAATTTATTGAATGCCCGGGGTACGAGATTTTAGCGATTTATGTATTCATTGTGTAGAACCTGACAGTGAAACGAGGTGTAACTCAAATTAATTGCTCATGTAATCCTTCCACGAGGAATATGAAATGATTTATTCATGCGCCAGATTATATTAACGACTCAGACCTTACTTCTTCCTGTCAAACTCCGAACTTACGGAGATGGCATCACTACCTCCTTGATCACTCTACTTATTATTGTATGCAAACAACCTCCGCATATCGCAGAAAAATCGGAAGAGAATTGCGCCCACAATTTGGCGATGTTTGCGGCGCTCACCCTGGGAGGGTGGACGGAAAACGAACCACGTCATTGGAGAGTTTGATTCTGACGTCATACAAAGGATAGAGATAAAACTAGTGAATCTCGTTCATTCCTTGAGGTACTAAACCACAGATTGTGAGTACTACATTCGATAATAGATCAAATTAGTACTTTAGCGCCACAGACATCCCCAAAACTCATCTCGATATTAAAATGAGATATAAGAAGGTCGTATATATTTGATATTCTGGAGTATGATCAAGTAGGTCACGGATGGTATTAGCTAGCGCTGTCCAACTTATCTTAACTCACGGGCCATTTCGTATGCACTTTCGATCGATCTGACCGGCACGGGTTGGGATTTGGCAAAACGTTGACCAACAAATAAAACTAATAAGTCGTATTTATTTATTTGTAACCGATATTTTTATTCTCGTCAATAAATTCTTTTTTTCTGGTTGTGAAAATTAAATATTACATTTCTTTATGTTTGAAAAGTATTTTTTACATTTGGTATTACAATAATTTTTTTTTNCAGTGCTACAAATATTTTTTTCAAAATACAAACTACATAGTAAATATAAATTGAAACATTATAAAAACAATTGAAACATTTTCTTCTTCGAAAAGTTAAAAATATTCTATATAATATGAAAATATAAATTATTTTTATAAATTATTTTTATATTATTATATAAATTATTTTTATGGATTATTAATTTATATTTTCTAATTATATTGAAAATTATTACCTTTCGAAGAAGAAGAGGGTAAATTGTTTTTATAATGTTTCAATTTATATTAATTATGTAATTTGTATTTTGAAAAAATATTTGTAGCACTGAAAATGCCGCCATGCGGCCGAAAAGGCCTTATGCATCAATAAATAATGATAGAATGACGAAATATTTTACTTCTTGAAAATTGTTCATATTTATTTATTTCTAACGCGATGTTTTGATTATCATCTACAAATTTTTATTATTCCAAAATTAAATAGTATATCTTTATTTTTTAGATATTTTTAATATTTAGTATTATCATGAAGTATTCTCATATTGTAATGTATGATGAAGTACTTCTCTATTTTCTCTCTCCAGACATGTCACGTAAAATTCTAATTTTGACAGTTCAGATTTATAACTCAAAAGTTTGATGTAAAATATGTTATAATTCGGGGTCAGTAAAAAAAGTTTCACTGGTCTAAGCTACCCTTGTCTTGGCATGTAATGTTAAAGGCACTGAAATATTCTAAATCTAATAGCAAATTAACTGCTAACCTTCGTATGAATATGTCAACGAAGTTATGTACCATCAATGTGCACCATGACCATGTTATCGAAGTATATCTAATATATCTTGTGAGTCTTGAATGGATGTTAATAGCCAGTAGCGATCTGTGGGTTATAGGATTTTTTAATTATTTTATTATAGTATTTGTAAATGGGAGGAAATGTAGCTAAGTGATATTGGAGCTTATCTACATGGAGCGATAGGAGGTAGGAGGGTAGAATGGTATTAGTATAGGTGGGCCAGTTAGCTGGGTTTACCAACAACTTGTCCCACGCGGAAGTGTTAGTAGGAGTAGTTAGTTAAAGTAATAGGAAGAGTTAATGGTACTAGGAGGAGCCGGATAGAGGAAGGATGGTTTGATTTTCAGTAGTCACAGCTATATGAACTGGGATATTAATGTGAAACGCTACAAATTTTCTGGCCCATCGGGAGTCGAACCCGGGATGACTTGGCGATGAGCGAGAACACTACCACCTGAGACACCGGAGGGAGGAGCGCTGGGTTATAGGATGGGAGGTTGCAACTTGGAATATTTCAACTGTTAGAATAACTCCCTTCTGTCATTACTTGTGTTTAACATACCTATAACAAGTAATCGAGAAGCGCTAAAAAATTGTAAACCCTATTTTCGAGCATGCAAATTGTAATGTGGGGCTAATACATACAAAAACTATGAAGAGAACGTGGACAGGAATACCAAGTATGGATGCCTTCTAAAAGATGTACAGGTGCTAATAGACAAAGAGCTATTCTCGTAGCACAACATTTAGTAAAAACACCCCTGATAATAATATTTTGCAAAAGAAAGTGGTGGTAAATAGTTTACGAACTCTGCCGTCCCTCTGCCCCTAATGAGAATCTCTAGCCCTAATAATGAACAAAATTGGGTCGAGTAGGTGACCGAATGTTACTTTTTTATTTAACATTTTATTTCGGCGAAGAAATTGTCTAGATTGCATGCGAACAAAAAGGAGAAGAATGTGGTCTCTGTTTCAGAAACAAATGGCGTCATCACTTGACATACCCACAAAAATGAAGACGGGAACATCCAGCTCACATTTTTCAAAAATAATATACAATGTGCCTTTATTTGGTGGCGAAGTTAAGGCATTCGTGAGGGTATTAAGCATTGTCAATTGAGGCAGAAGAATTGAAAACAGAAAAGTTATTCATCCACCTTCACTCATGAATCTTTGTATTAGGAATATTCTAGTATTACGAAGGGTCTAATGTATTTTGTGATATATTTTTTGCCTAATGTACAGTAAGTTGATTCCCCAAGTTTATTCCACACCTTTGCAGCTCCTAATGCGAAGAAACGGGAGTATTTGTGTATCCGGTGTTCAGGTATGAGTAACCTAAAAGTAGAGGAAGAAGGGGTATTTACTCGTAAGTCGTGGGTATCAGATAAAAATTGAAAGAATGAACGCAGATTGTGTTGTACGAATACTGTGGAGTATCTTATGGAGGAAGAGGAGTGAATGGAACAGACGCTGTTTACCTAGCTTCATCCAGTTAATTTTTTCATAGAATTCTGTCAAGTGTTCATATCGTTTAAGTCCAAAAATGAGTTTTTTGATTTTCTTTAACACGTGACTGAGGAATATTTTCACTTCTTATACCCTTTCACTACCATACTTTTAAACTTGTATGTTAGTGATTGAGGTATGCAATAATAATAATAATAATAATAATAATAATAATAATAAAGTCAAAATCCCACCATTATTCAGACTATTACTCTTTATTTGACGTCACGAAGAAATCTGATGTCAAAGTAATCTGAAGGTAGCTTCGAAATTAATTTTAAAACATTTTCTTCCAAAAGCAAACAGAAGGGTCATTAATCTGAGGAACAAATAAAAAAGATTAGTATTCGTTGAGACTAGTATCATCTAAGACACAACTTCAAAACACTATTGTTATAGTTGTATCTTACCTAGAAAGTTTAATTACATTATAATTAATCAAAATTTAATTATAGTGCTTTTTAATTTTTTGTCGAATTTATTAGTTTTCGTCGAATTCGATGGTAAAATCACGAGAGGTTTATTATTGAATTGCATGTAACATTAATCACCTGCATGGTTCTAATGACCTTGTTGTTGACGAGCCCTTAAAACCCCACAAAAAATGTAACATTAATTGTAGGTCATATTGTTTTTAAAAGGAAGGACGAATATAACGAGTATTTTTTTTGAGAATCTGAATTATTCTTGTTGAAAGTCATTCGTCTTCCTTTCTAATTGTTACTGCACATTGTAACGCGTTGAAAAGAAGTAATTTATATCGCAAAGGTGGAATCCATTGTGTCAATACGAAAAATGAGAGGAGAGAAATTGACTAGTAATGTCTGATGATGGTCTCCTCGTAGCGTTATCTTACCCTAGTAATCTTATTTTCATAGAATCTCAAATAAGCCCATCTGTTTTACATGGGATTTTATTAAGATTCCATAAATTACCACGGTTTAGGTGAATAACTTTTACTTTTTGACCAGGAGCTTTACTTAATAGACAAATACTTCACGAACGAATGAGAGTATTGAAGTAAAGCATTTATTTATACCTTGCAAACATGCTTAAACTTTTTCCAAATAATTTGTAGTTGTAATTTAACAAGCACAGACAATTTATAAAAAGTTATTTGTCGTCAATTAACTATCAACAATAAATGTATCCTTGTGGAACCCTCCCTGAAGATATTATACATTAGTTAAATTTTCTTATTGACAACCTTTTAATTTTATTGATTTGGTATTAAAAATGTTATTCATCTCACTGGCGACGCCCCCCAAAGGGCCCCATTTCTTGGGATTTGGAGCAAACTGCCCCCTCCTACCTCCCCGACTCGGCGATACTGAAGCTCCCATCGTAAATTGTCGGAAATATTTGCCGCAAAAGAAACGGGAAGTCCAAATTCATATGAAATATATAGAATAAGTAGCTGTTACCCATGACGTCGTGTGGGTTTATAATTTTTAAAACGTTTTTATCAGATTGACTTTAATGTAAGTACCTTCTTACATCCCATTCTGCCCGAGGTTTTCTCCGGTTTTCCCCGGTAGATGCGGATTTTATATTTAGACTCTTTAGGCTCTTGCATAGGGGCGGCGGTCTGTTGTAATAATTAATCTTGAATTTAGAGTTAATAATAATAATAATAATTTATTAATCTGCAAGTGAGCAATGTTCGGTGGCAGATGGAAAACATAATAGACATAATAAGAACATACATAATACGATAATGTGAAATTAAAAAAATATTCGCCCAAATATCTATAAAACACACACACACACACACAGAACAAAATGCTTAGAAAATTAGTACACAATAAGCGAAAAGGATAATACACCTAAGGAAAAAATAATAATTAGGTCCGTATGTGTGTATATTCACATACGTACAGAAACACATTTTCACTTTCAAACAGGTAGACACACGCATACATATAAGCACGTTTCAATATACACACTGATACCATTACTTCTCCTATAGCCTTAACGTAAAAATAATTGCTGTAATATAATTAAAAGAAATTAATAACTATAAAAATAACGCCGAAACAAGATTGCTGTGAACAGTCACGCACACTTCACATCACTACACTACACTACACTGCACTGCAATTCTATTCGCTCTGAGCGTTTTATATAGCCTTTGTCTCCATTTACTTCACTACACTGCACTTCACACGTGCTCCTACTTCGAAGAAGCAAGAAGACTATTGCGGAAACATTTTTCTCTTTTTTAAATATTTTATTTATTTTAATTTTAACTGTTATTTCAATAGTTACGATTTAGAAACAAATTCCGAATCTATAGTTCGATAATATTACATACTTGAATATCTTTGGGTTTTATTAAATGCAAATTAGGTATTCTGTTGATATAACATGTAGCTAACTTTCTATTCTTATCTTTTCAATCCGCCTCTGCCTTAGGGCCTTTGATCGGAATTGATGGGGTTGTCCCTTGTTTGCTTCCGGGTAATAAATTAGTTCATTGTTTTCCACGTGGTCAAACCCAGTTTGTAACTTCTTTGTTGATAATAAATGCATTCATTTATTTAAATTAAGTAGTTAATGAGATAGGTACATCTAGTGATTAAGTTAATGACTAAATTTAGCAGTTCAATTTTAACCTTCTGTATACCGCAGGAGACTGAAACTTCGAAATCTCGTAAAGTTTAACTAAGTCTGGAAACACAATATTTTATTAGGATGAAGACAGCCTTTTACAGTATTTTAATGTGGTCCAGGTACTGTTGAAAGTAGAAAGTTGTCGCTTAAAACAAAAGTTGTCTTAAATCTTGATCAACATCGTCAAAACCATTTTCTATCTTTCTTTTCGACACATTGTGAAAATAAAAGTTAGCTTATGTCCTTTCTGAAGGTATAAACTATCGCCACGTAAAGTTTCATCAAGACTGGTTTAGTTGTTTAGTCGTGAAAAGGACAGAGAGACTTTCGCATATATATATATATATATATATATATATATATATATATATATATATANTGTAGTGAACGTTGGAAATTGAAGATGAATGGAAGTATTTTTATGTTAAATGGTTTGAAAGTTTATTCTAAATGCTTATTCGTGCATTTTTGCTATTGTAGGGCAGATCGGTGGTTCTTGTCCGTAAACACAGATGTGACGCCGAGAGCTTATCACGGGCTGTGCGCCCTCGATAGTCTCATTTACATGATTGGTGGTTTCGACGGAAACGAACACTTCAATTCAGTCCGTTGCTTTAATCCACTGACACGCAAATGGAAGGAACGAGCCTGCATGTACCACGCCAGGTGCTACGTCAGCGTCTGCACCTTAGGTATGTTTGAAAGAGAGTTTTTATGTTTGTCTAGGGTATCGATAAACTAAATAATCTCGATAATTTATGAATGATTGTTAATAGTGTTTTAGTTGAAACATGTCCTTATATATTCACGAAAGATATTGCTAATCTTTTTAAAAATACAACTTGTTTACAAAGTTTTCTCAATTTTTATCTTAGTCTTCAGGTAGCAATGTTTTTCATGAACATTTTCTTCAAAGGGAATACTTATATAATTTTTCAATCGAACTACAAAACCAGTTACAAGAGATAATGTTTTTTACTCTCAGACCGTCTAAGAAGCTTCGATTTTAGCACAAGACATGGTGAAGTTTTACTTTGGTTATATTCAACAGAAATTTGACGAGAAGTGAGTGGGGGGGGGAGAGGGTATTAAATTGACCATTAAAATCCGGAAAGATTCTTAAGAAGTTAATAATAAAACTGTAATCAGTAAGTTAATAATAAATAATACGTTATAAATTTCTATTCAAATTAATGTGTACTGAATAATATATAAGACTATTCACAAAAAAATAATCAATTTAGGAAACTCAAAATTTACAGTTTGAAAATTTTCTTGACATTTATACAGAAATATCTTAAATGATGACATTCATACAGAAATCTCTATGAGATTACCTCAGAGGTCTGCGAGTCTCGCAAGTTGAATGTCAATGGTAGTGGCGCATCAGCGCGCTAAGCAGAAAGTCCCGAGTTCGAATTTCCCATTTTCATTCAACATAACATAATTGTCTCGATATTTTCCTTAAAAACATGTATTTTCAATATCAAGAAGTAATTATGGTGTAGTCGTTAGAGTTGATAAAAACTAGACTAATTATAGCAGTAGCATAATACGATAGGCAGGTGTATTGTTTCAGAATCCAAGTGATGAAATTTACTCCCTGCTTCAGGAGGCAGGATCTATGCGATGGGAGGATACAATGGCCGAACGCGGATGAATTCGGCTGAAAGATATAATCCCAGTAGCAATCAATGGGAAATAATCCCGTCGATGCAAAGACAACGATCTGACGCCAGTGCTGCAGCTTTGAACAACAAGGTTATTTGATCTAAATTATAGTTTGTATCTTCTGTGCGATTACATTCCGATATTTGGGAACGATTTTGTCACGATGACGCAGATCTCTAATCCGTTTTGCAGATATACATTGTTGGCGGCTTCAACGGACAAGAAGTCCTGAGCTCCGCTGAAATGTTTGACCCTCTGACCAACCAGTGGTCGTATATACACCCTATGACGAGCGCTCGGTCAGGAGTCAGTCTTGTTGCTTACAAAGGTTGTTTGTACGCTTTAGGAGGGTTCAATGGTTTTACTCGTTTGAACACAGGTTGGTGTAAAAAAGCTTATTAAACATATATTAATATTCCCCAGAGTATGGTCCCATAAAAACACAATTATCATCTTGAAAACGTTTCGGTTTATTATTGAATCTATTTTTTATCAAATCTATTTTCCTGCATGATTGTATTTGTAGCTTTTTATTCATGTAAGTTTAATTTTATCTCAACCTTGGCAGGGTTGTGCACTTTAATTCTATAGCCGCATCCTGGCCCGAGTTTTTCTCAGGTTTTCCTTCGGGTAGAGGTGGATTTTTTTATATAGGCGTGTAGTAAATAATAAATCTCGAATTTAGAGTTATTTTAATTGTTATGATTTATAAACTATATTTTCTGAATCTATCATTTTAATAATATATGCTTGTGAAATAACTTTTTTGTGTTATATTAATACAAATTTGTTGGTTTTCTGTTAATATTATGACACGTACCAAACTGCCGTTATTCCTATCTTAGGAGTGAGCTGAAATGTTAAATCCGCCTCTGTCTTGGGACCCTTGATCGATGGTCCCTTGCCTGCTTCCGGAGAGTAAATTAGTTTATTGTTCTCCACGTGGTTATACGCAGTTTGTAAAAAGCATACGTGTTTTTGACAATAAATGTATTATTTAGCTATTAAATAAATAAATAAATTTATTGTCAAAAAACTGCGTATGACCACGTGGAGGACAATAAACTAATTTACTCTCTGGAAGCAAGCAAGGGACCATCCCATCAATTCCGATCAAGGGCCCTAAGGCAGAGGCGGATTCAAAAAATTCAGCAAAAGTTCCTAGATAAGATAAAAAGTTAGCTGCGAGTTATAATACATATATAATGTCAATATGTTTGTAATTTAACGCAAATATGTTTGTAAATTTACATGTACAAGTTATTATCGAACTATAGATTATTCTGAGTATAGTGTTTAAAAATCATAAGAGTTGAAAAAACACTAAATTCACGATTTATTGTTACAATAAACACGCCCCTAGACAAAGCCTAGAGAACCTGTATAAGAAATCCGCCTCTACCCGAAGGAAAAACGGAGAAAAACCCGGGCCAGGATGGGGCTACAGAATTAATGTACACAACCGTGCCAAAGTTGAGTACACATAAAACTAAATTAATATGAGCCATACGGCAACACAATCATGCAAGAAAATAGTTTTTGAAATTGTTATAAGTTATTTAAAAAGTACTACAGCAATAGCGTGATAAAGTACAAGTCGGATTTAACTTTTATTAAAATCAATAATTTCTTTTACATTGTAGAAATTGTTATTATTATTATTATTATTGAAACCTTTTTCGGGGTCATGATGAACAAATCAGGTACACATTACCACCTATGAATATTTATCTGTTCCAATAATTTCACGATAAAAAAACTACATTATGAGAATTTATGAGTACCAGTATTATACCTCGTTAAGTAATTCTATTCATCTTTACAACCATCTACCACACTTATCTCTAATAATATCGCCATATTTTCTAGATCCTTCCATAATAAAGACAGCATGTTCAGAAACTAGCAGTACACTGGGTGATTTTGGCCATCATATTCAAACTATAGGAGTAGATTCCTGAGCTGATAAGAAAGAAGAAAGAAAAGGTGTAATGAGCAATTGTACGGCCGTGCATGGGTTCCTGCTTAGAGGGTGGCGCTTCCCATGACGGTAGGGCATCTTCCACCTTCGCTTACTGTATTGTTCTGATCGGTAACATCACTTGTACGTTACAATTAAATGTTTTATCTCGTGCTGATTCACTATGGAGTGGATGTGGTGCAGTACTGTTGACAATGGTTGCGTATTGGAATCGGAAGCTCACCGACGCGGTGTTTACATAGTGGAAGGTATACGTGGCAATGGGCGGAAGGCTGCAAGACTATATTGGGAAAACTTATACCTTCCGACAACCGCAGCAGACCTCTTCCAACATTTCATGTTGCACTGGCCACATGATAGTACAATTGCACTCTATATATAAGAAATTATGAATCCATTTAATGGCCTCCCGCATCAACTCCATTAATTTACGGGCATAAGTTCCATTAGATATTTTTTCTTTTCTTCTCAGGGAATGAGTCATTGTTTGTACACATTGGTCAAAACAACTCTGTATGTAGTAATTTGTTACCAACTTACACATTGTAAAATTTTACTTATCAAATATTATATTAACTTCTTTTATTACAATATACTATAAACAATTACAAATGAAAAAAATGTTCATTATAACCCTGAAGAATGTTTAAATAAAAACCATATAGAAATCTCTGAAATTGCGATGAACCTCACCGCCTAGTAACAGATTAATTATGTTCGACCTGCCAACAGATTAATGCATGGGCCATGCCCTCAGGAATATTAATATATTATATGAAGGACCCTGATTTTTGGAACGTTTTTGTAATATTTTGCACTTTTTCGTTTCAGGAGAAAAATACGATCCTGCCCAGTCTCTTGACTGGCACGAGGTCACTGAAATGTTCAGTCCTCGAAGTAATTTCGCCACCGTTGTTTTGGATGACATGATTTTTGTTATAGGTGGATTCAATGGTAAATATCCAGTGTGTGCCCTGCTCGAATATCGGATTTACTTATAAGGCGAATTCTTGAATTGGTAACTATTTGCATCGTAAATTTTCTAGTGTATTGATATTTGTGATATTTTAATTAAATATCTTTAACCTTTCATTAAAAGCCGCTGTGATTGCGTAAGGTTTTTACACTCAGAAAGAAGAAAAAATCGCGAAAATACCACGTGAAACATAACATAAGACACGTTCGCCAGTATTTGAGAATTATTCCTAACTAATGATGTTGAGTTTTAGCCTCTAATTAACCTAGCAAATTTATCCAAGAGATTTATTGATGCAGTAGGTTAACTATAGTTCATATTGACGAAACCTTCGTATTTAATGTGGATTTTACAATATATTTGAATCAATGTATTGTTTTAATTGATTATATTCCGTATGAATATTATGTCTTAATCAACCCATAATAATAATAATAATAATAATTTATTAATCTGCAAGTCAGCAATGCTCGGTGGCAGATGGAGATTTTAACGTTTCCGCAAATGAGTACCTTGATTTGAAACGAAGTATGATTTTTTGTTTGAAAAAAACAAGAGATCATATGACTTATTTTCAAGTTATATATTCATTATGAGATAAAATATTCATGAATTTTTTGACAAACCGAAACGATTGTATGTATGATGAAGGTAATATGTTTTCAATCGCTGCACTGGACAATAATGGTTTCTTCGAAAACATATTTACGTCCCGTCTCCAGCTCTCTTTGGGTACTGAATATTTTTGTTCTAAATGTGTATTAATTTTAACAATATCTTTGTAATGTTTTGTGATTATTACAACTAAAAAGTTCTTAACAATTTTTTTTCGGGGATACAAAGAGTATAATAGATGCGAATAATTTCACACAAATAGTCCTTCTCATAAACTATAAACTTCGTTTTATCGCTACAGAATTAAGTTATTAGCTTATACGATATTCCATAAAAGCTGTATGTCATTCCGGAAATAATTCTTCTCTCAATCGCTCTTTTGTAATTCTTGAAAGGAGTAATCCAGTTTATACTTAATCGATGTTATACCTTTGATTTGGATACGTGATCTAATTTGAAAATATTTGAATTACCGAATTAATTCTAAATCCTTATGTCGTATATAAAATTTAGAAAATAAATAGATTGGCAACTTAAAGGAATGGGTGGTAAAGAACGGGACATGACAAACTTGAAGAATTTAGGTAATAAAGAATTGGACAACATTTTGAAAAACCTGAAATAGTTATCTTTACATGTTATCAGTTCTGTCTGAGATATGCTTACAAAATACAAACGAAAGTGGCGCTTGACAGCTTAGAATACTTCCCGGAACTCTGCCTGCCACTCTTCCCGTGATAAGCGCAGTGCCTGACCTCCGGGGTTAGTCACCTACTGAAATTTAAGATTGAAATTATACCTTTTGAACGTCTTATTACCATTTAAATATTATTTTTGCAATATACTTACAATTACAAAGGAAACTGTATAACTGCGACGGAACTAAGGGTTTAGTATGTCAGATTTTTACTTCTTTTTATGGTTGACTCTATTTGTTGTAATATAAACGTATTATTAGCGGACTCATTTTATTAGCAATTTAAAACAGTATGCCATTATAATGGTAATAAAACGTTCGATAAAAAGGTAACATTCTGAATTTTTGGGTCCAGAAGCTGGAGAGAGGCTAAGCAGTGTGGTCATTACGATCGGAGGAACGGGCAGCGTTTGGGAAAGTTTCTTATGCCGTCACTTTCTTCGAAAGTGGTGTAAGATTTAATGAACATTTATATACACTCAATATTTGAAAGATTTGAAGCATTCGTTGATTTTTTCTAGGAACCACCACAATAGCTTATGTTGAATGCTATGATGCAGAAACAAATGAATGGTATGATGCGTCGCCTATGAATTTGAACCGGAGCGCATTGAGTGCTTGTGTCATAGGTGGCTTACCAAATGCCAGGGAATACTCATACCTATCCAAAGCACAAGAAATTGGACAAGGAGCATCCAGCGATGCTGCTTCTCATTGATTCTACCACAAAACCCAGTTAACAACTACCTTACCAAGTTAAAGAGGATTAACAATGGCTTTACAAGTACATACAACAGATTACTTGTTTCCTAGTTTCAAGTAAGTCGAGTTTCATCTCACCCACATTCAAGCTTTCCCTTATAATTCTAGTAATGTCACGTTCATAACGGTTCTATGTAATTAAAAAAAACAACAAAACTATTGTGGGTAATTCTGAGCAGAAGTTTCAATGTTACTAATTATAGGATTTCCTTTTCTCCATGACATAATTTTTAGAACATAAGTTACCTACTTACAAAAATCACACAAAGTTATCTAACTTTCTTCTACCTTATAATTCGATAAACGGCTCGAGTAATCGGTGTCGAATCGAGCAACTTTGAAACACTATTTTGTAGAAATGTTTCGAACTTTCTGACGTAAAGGAATGGAAGGCGTTCATTTATGACCATGAATAAATACCCATGAATATTTGAATAAGTTGTTCGTGTGGCTCTAGAATATGAATGAAAAATCAAATATATGAATTCAAAATTGTGAGTTAGCAAGGATAAACCCCTAAATCCATTTAAACAATACTGGTAACTTCCAGATTGTTTCCAGATAGGATTCTGTGATCAGTAATTACTGATTTTAAATATCTTAAAAATTTCCTGAAGTAGATACTAGCAGCATGAATTATTGCATGATAATTCCATTGCTAATTTCGGTTTCGGATTAAACTGACCTATTGATTAACCGTTGGGATCTAGTTTAAGTGGTCGGTCGAAATTGATTGTCCGGTTTGGCTCAAATATTCACGATACTTCATCACATGGTGTTTGTATTTATGTTATCGACCTAGATGAGGAAAATAGCGTTCCAGCTTCGTATCTGGTGCATTCGCTATTTTGAAATGCGAGATACTTTTACGCAGCAAACGACATGGCTCTGATTGGACTGTATTAGAATCCCAATGAGGGTGTTAGGTGTTATTTCTCATACCTAACGTCTGAGGACCTTAAAATGTGCTGTCAAACGATCAGCCTACCGTGTCTATTCCGACCAAACCTGCTAGAATCTCTGATCACTTCTCTTTGGAACGAGGCCAAATAATTGCAGATAATAATACTGAAGAATATGTTCAGACCCAAAAACGTAAAGAGTTTGATAGTCACCCACCAAAGTACTAAAGTTGGAAATCAGTATTAATTCAACAAAATATTTTTTTAAGAGATTATTCTAACTCTCATTTACGAGACATTTCTTGCCCAAATTCCTAATGTGATACTCCGAAGTGTGATTTTACTTGTGGATCCAAGATGTGGATATCAAAAACTACTATTTTGAAAACTAGAGAACGAAATATCCTAATTCGCAATATTCATAGTGAGTCGTGCTTAACAAGTCACACTTCATCAAATTCAGACTACAATGTTTAAGATTTTTAAATAAAACTAATCATTGAGTAAAACAGTGAAGTGCTTTCAATAAACATTTAAAATGAATTTGACGAAGTTTGTTTTCACAACCATAATTCATAAAGACGATACATTATAATACATAAAGGTATTTTTTCAATTATTTCGATGCATGAAAACATAAAACACATTCAATTAACTTTCTAACGTATATCAGTAGTTTTAGGAACAAGTAAATTTTACAATAAATTTGTGAAACAAATTTTTATTTCACTCAATAATTGATTTAATTTTATATTGTGATTTAGTTGAATGAAGTTACAGCAACATCCATACAGAAGAAAATTTCAATGAGTCGTATTATTGAGATTATCAGTCTACTCTCTGCTGACATGGCGATGTGGAGATAATCTTCGTTTCAGAAGTAATTTTACAAACGCCAAAACAGCGGTTCGCAACTGGTGTGCCGCGAAATTTTATGGGGAGCAGAAGAATAGCAGTAGTAACAATTTGCTCTAAATCTGTAAGAGGATGGATACGATTCCAATTAATTACCTACCAAATTCATTCTTGAATCTTCGGAAGTCAGTCTGTTATCAGCGCGCAAAATCGACAACTTCGGACCTTGGAAGACGTGCTTGTTAACCATTCGATCCCGAAAAAACTTGTTAAGGAGGAGAACCAGACTCAAATTTCTCTCTGTATTCGTTTGCACAAGACCGCCCTCGTGCGTTCGGGGGGGGGNCCATTAAATAAAATGAGTAAATATAATTATATTTAAATTAGTCACCAAGAAATAATTGTAGCATCGGATGTTCTGAAATGACTTGAATTAAATCTAATATTTCCGCGCTAAATAAAGATAAGTGTCTCGTTTTAAAAATTGACAATAAAAAGTTGTTGGTATACGCTAACGGACACAGATTCTCTAGAATGCACTCGTGTATCACTTAGCCTACGAAAATTTACGTGCTTAAATTTGTTTTTTCGATTCTATTTCTAAATAAACCTTTGTTTCTAAATAAACTGATTCACAATTACGATAATAAAAGTTAGTGTGCCGCGGGAAATTTAGATTTGGATAACTGTGCCACGAGGCAATAAAGAAGAGTAATAAAAAAAATTATTTTTGAATTTTGAAAATACTTGTTTCCAGTATTACAACCAACCATACAAAGCCAGTTAATTATGGTTGGCTGGACGAATTATCTTTTGTAAAACCTTTCAGTGCAGTGTGCGCTCTCATTTTTAATTTTTTCTCAAACTGCTCCAAAGTGTATCTGTCATCCGTTGCTTGCGTGCTTTGCTCTTTCAGGGTCTAGCACGCGGTTTCTTTCACCGCCGACGTTTCCACCTATCGAACTCTGGGACTGTTGCGCTGAATCCGGGCCTCCGGTGGCCCGCCTGGTTTCTGTGAACCTCCAGCCCGCGCTCCTAGTCAGCTTCTACTCGGATGTTTGGACAAAATGAATGTTACAGAAATTGGTTACGACGATCGTTGCATAGTTCTACGTCTTTTCGTAAATCGTAATTTGTAACTTACAGTAAAATAACAAAAAAAAAACTTTACTAAATAAACGTTGTCACTCGAATCCACAAATCCCCAAACTTATTTTACCCCTTAGAACCCGAGCCGGTTTTTTCTGTTTTGTGTTGATTCATTCCTACAATTTTTTTACCGTTCATTAATTTCAAATTTGTTTTCAACAGATAACAAAAACTACTCACTTCAATACTTGGCAGAGTAAGACAGCGACTTAGGTCTGTACGACTCTGACATTGCCCTGAAGAAGGCCACAGCACGATGACCGAAACGTTGGTAGATTTATCTACTAAGACGCGGTTTGTCCCGGACGAACAAGTTCATACTGACTCCGGCCGCGGAAACCTACGTTTATATTCACTTCAATACGTTTTTTTTCAGGGTAGAACATTTAGAAATAAAAAAAACAACGTTTTATACAAACATTTATTGATGGAAACGACATAAAATGCAAATTTAGTTAAATTCTTATATTAAACGAATACACAAAATAATTAATGCTTTATGTGAGTAATGTGCCAGCGACTTTGATGAAAATTTTTCAATATTTGGCTGCAAATAAGTCATTAAATCTCTTCGATGTCTTATATGTAATTTCTTTTTATTTGTTAGAAGATTGCCAACCGCGCAAAACCCTTTTTCTACGAGCTAAAGATGAGAAGACTTACTGTCGATAGTCCATAATGCAGAATGAACTAATACATTTAAAAGTCGAAATTCTGGTGACGTCCTGCCTAAATGGGATCCACTTTCGTAGACACCCATTTACATCTCTTGCATCAATTTATTATTTTTTTCTGACATGGACTCCCTTCAGGTCAGGATAACCGCATTTAGATA
Source organism: Laupala kohalensis (assembly GCA_002313205.1). Taxonomy (NCBI): domain Eukaryota; kingdom Metazoa; phylum Arthropoda; class Insecta; order Orthoptera; family Trigonidiidae; genus Laupala; species Laupala kohalensis. The sequence goes on from NNCF01127819.1 coordinate 32,721, forward strand.
TATATTCTTTTGGGAATCAAGTTCGAAACGAATGCGGAATTTAGATGTAATCGAGAATTTAAAATGCTCTTCCGCGAGGTATAAAGTTGTTCACTCTCGAATCCACGTCAAATAAATAAAATTTCCATCCTCCGAATTCGAAAGAGTTTTACTATTTGTCTTTCCGCAATTAATGCGAGAATGAATATAAAAGAACTATGAAAAATCATTTTAAACCAAATTACAAACTCTCCTAGAAGATCAAAGTATCCTATGAGAAGAATGTTCCAAAATCCGACAAAGTTTGGTCCGGTTTGGTCAATGGCCAAAATGATCAATGTGGAAGAACATCTGAGAAGTCATATTGGTAAAAATGTTTTAAGTCCGGATGAAAAAGAAAAACTGAGCACAACAGTCTTTTTTATTTGCATTTTAAATGTGGCCCTTCACACAAGCCATCTGACAGCTGCAACAATTAAAAAGCAAATCAGAAGATGAGCCCTAAAATTACTGAGTCGCTGAATGCTATAAATAGTAAACGATCAGTAAATGTCGAAGATAGAAAAGTAATTGACTAAAAGTACTAAAGTAGTTCTATCAATAGAAAAATTATTCGTTAGGTCAGGTTGAACTATTTGATGCTATACCTAATGCGATATGAATGAACGTGTTGACGATAGTGATATGCAATGAGCAATGGAAATACCAAGAATATGCACAATATATCCTCTCTATATTTAAATGACGATGTCTTGTTGAAATAAGTAATATTTACTTAACTTCTCGTGTCTCTGCAAAACGATTCGCGATCAAATGTTAACACGATCAATTGAATCAAATAATCTGATTAAAACACTCAGGATCATTTGATTCAAATAGTTCTGTAGAATTAATATTTGAGAGGCTACCTCTGTTACTGATAATTCAGAAGGATGAGGAACTAATTAGTTCTTCATATATACTTGTTACATATTTTCTTCCAATATTACTCATCTTGGTTAAATGACGGATGCATGTTCGTACGTGAGCGCCTTGATTTTGTCTCTTGCCAAGATACTTTGTATATTTTGTCTTTTTCTTCGTTTTTTTTAGGATCTTTGATTGGAATAATTGAGATTGTCGCTTGCTTCTGGGTCGTAAAATTGTCGGTTATCCTCCACGTCGTTATTTCTAGTTTATAAGAGCTCTTGGGCGACACCGAGCAAATTTGTTGTAATGACAAGATTATTATGGTGGGCATAATTTTCTTTAAAAAAAAATAGGATCAGATTAATCAAAAAACACATCATTGATAGCTCTTGAACACTTTTAGCTTGCTTTTTTTGTGGGGCTTTAGGGCTCGCCAAGATCGAGGTCATTAGCTTGCTGCGTATACAGTCTTCGTAGAGATAAATCGTTGGAAAATAAAAAATTCTTCTGTATGATATATTGAAATTAGCGAAGTAGGATCAAGTTTGTAGTTATTGAAAGATTCTCACCATAATTTATCAGACGCTTCGGAAAATTCGTGAAGTTGTCAAGGCTTTATGGATCGATTGAACTTTTATGCACGGGACAAGGGTTTATTATTATTATCATCATTATACTATACTTTCTTTATTGTTTTTGATTCGGCAACCAAATGATGCAAAAAAGTTCCTGCTCTGCATGTAGAAAAATACTAAGTATAAATTAATTATTGCAGTGGGGACGTGTTTATCCGGATCAAGATATAATTCTCTTCTTCAAACAAAATAAATTAACAGAGGTAGTTTGAGTAACGACAATTACGTTTTATTACTTCGTTCATATCAGTATAATCATTTAACACACAACAGTTGTTAATATGAAATTTAATATTACGAGCACCCTAAAGGGTTTTGTTGTGATGGCAGAGAGAACGTGTGTTCGTGATGTGATGACTTATACACTCGTATTTTCTTCTTCTCAATATTCAATGTTTGGAAACATTTTTGTTACTTAATTTTCGTATAGATACACGTCAAGTACAGCATTTTACGGCACTTGTTGATTTCCCATTTCATCCAGAATATCCGTATATGTGATTGTACGGAATCCCAATCCAAGTTAGTCCGGATCGAGTTTCTACGTATTCTCCACTACCCCAGGAAAAAAGAAATAGTATTGTATGTCTTCCTAGTGCTGTTTGGGAGGCATCTAAGTACTATAAGGATTATTGTCACGGTTTGGGAGAGGTATGATGGAGATCCATAACATGGAGAAAACAAATTTTCAAGAAACAAACTTCATTTATTGGACTAATTATGCAACCCTATCTGATAGTTTCTCCCGTATAAATTTCCTTATTTACTATTATATCATTTCCAATTGATATAGGCACCCCTCCTTGGCCCTGGTGGTGGCGTTCTAGCTCCTCTCCGGGGTTCAATTACCTGTGGGGCCAGAAAAAATTTGTAGCTTTTCACAATAATGTCCCAGTTCGTATAGCTGCGACTACTGAAAAGCGAACCCTCCTTCCTCTATACATCTCCTCCTAGTATCAATAACTATATTACTAATAACTCCTCATAACCCCTCCACATTGGTCAAGTTGTTGGTTGACCCAGCTACTAACAATGACCTACCACCCAACTCCTATCGCTCCATGTAGATAAGCTTCATTAGCAAAGCTACATTTCCCGTCATAACGCCACATCTGGGTCCTTTTTCTTTTAAATAATACCTTTCAAATTATATGTGGTATTTATGTTTTTGAGGTCGCTGGTTACGAATGTAATGTCAAATTTTCAATATCCAAAACGGCTGAATCAATATGGCGGGGTCAAAAAAAAAAAAAAAAAATTTTATTATAAAAAANTGGATTTTTTTCTTCATTTTTTTGGTAATTTGAAGCTTTTAATATATTATAATAATATTTTGTAATAATATATTTAAACCGGAAAAAGTTATATTATCTTTAAACCGGAAAAAGTTTTAAATTTATTGCCTTAATTGCATATTTTTTTAAAGAAATATGTTTTTACCTGTTTAAAAAAGGGGTCGCAACCCTTAGCAGGAAAAATATTTGATTTTAAAAGTCTAATAAATTGTGAAAAAGTGACATTGGTTTAATTAAGTTATCTTGAATACATTATATATTATATTGTTATAATTGACATTATAACATTATAATTGACACTATGACATATGACATATATTGTTATAATTGACATGTATAAATTGACATTATATATGTACTATAACTCGCAGCTAACTTTTTATCTTATCTAGGAACGTTTGCTGAAATTTTTGAATCCGCCTCTGCCTTAGGGCCCTTGATCGGAATTGATGGGATGGTCCCTTGCTTGCTTCCGGAGAGTAAATTAGTTTGTTGGCCCCCACGTGATCATACGCAGTTTGTACTGTTTTTTGACAATAAACAAAATTATAATTTAAATTTACTTTTAAAGAAAACAGCAAAAATGTGTTTTTCAGGGTAAACTTTAAGAGTTGTTTTACTCATGAACGGCTGAATTACCACGAAAGGAAAAATACGTATCGAATATTTTTTTGAAATCTACAAAATACCAAAAAATCAAAAAAAAAAAATCGGTGAGGTACACCTGGGAACCTTTCCTTGTGAGTCAAGTCATCACATCAAATTTACACATCACAGGACACCACATTCAAATTTACACAAGAAAAAACAATTGCTGGTAAAAGCCTTGATTGACGGATTACGAAGTTCATACCTCTGTGTTGGGAACCGTCGGGAAATATGATGGGGTCTCTAGAAGTTGTGAAGGCGTCCACCAATCAAGATGATGTAGCATATCGCAGTGGAGTCGATTGGAATTCTTAGCTGCAGTCCACCAATGACTAGTCTCCGTCCTTCACCGAAATTATCGATCGCGTGTTGATTCTAATCACCACATTTCGATCATGGTCCGGATGTTCGATAAATCGATTGTTCTCGATACAATACTCATCGATCACGGTCCGCACCTATTACAATATTAATCACTGCAACTAATGATCGAACGATACAATAAGTCGTAGATCATTTATGAAACTGATGATGACAATTTGAACAATCATTGTCAGAATGATTGACTGTCAGAACTGACAACTTCGAATATATAAATCTTGATCATGAATGTTCAAGAGCAACTATTTGAATGTTAATCGTTAATAATGTGTCCTAGAATAATCGTGATGTTACACGAGCTCTCGTTCTAAATAACATCTTGCCCCACCCCTCTACGACATGAGGCGTTAAGGCCACACCTTCGCCATACGTCACAATTTTTCTGTCCAATAACAATCCACTATAATTCCTCACTAGGTCTCACGTGACCACCTTCCATTGGTCTGTGGTCTCATAGTTGTATATTGGTTTGACCAATCATAGTCCACCATCCGGTCATGTGACGTCTGGTCTATCCAACTCTCTGCGTAGTTTCGCAACTGTGTATGTTTAATTTCTCCTGTAATGGTGTCAAAGCGTCTATTCTTCGCGACGCAGTATTTTTACAAGTGACACTATTAACAAATAATTGATCAACTGAATTTATAGTTTAATTAAGAAATTGTTTAAATAAATAAATTATTTGTTACAATATAAAGAAGAGTGTGTCGGGCGGTGTATGTTTGTATGTCTGTTTTACAAATGTACACTTTTAATCCGAGCATAATGAAACTTTGCAAACTTGAGCACCAAAACTCGGGGTAGACTACGGTCTCCTTGAGATTTCGAATAACCACCCCCTCACCCATTTTCATTACTTTTCGAATTTTTTCTTTCTTCATTTCCAAATTTTAATATTAATCATTGAATAAGAGAGACTTATAATTTAAGCATGATGAAAATTTGCACACGACCTTCAAAACACTAATAAGAGCACTATCTACTTGAGATTTCAAAAATCCCATTTTCATTTTTTTAAATTTTTGCTTTTCTCGGTACATCTTTCGCACTGATTGTGGTATAAACATGATTTTTATACCACAACATTGATAATAATAAATAATACTAATAAATTTATTATCAAAAAAGCAATACAAACTGCGTATGACCACGTGGAGGACAATAAAGTATTTATATATAATTTATATAGTTTGAATATCTAGAAACATACATTTGGATGTTTTGATATTTTACTCTGTGGTGGATGTAGTGTGTAGAATCTTTCTGATGTTACTATTTTATATGAATTCATTGTTGCGTTTCACTCACTCGCAAGTTTCATTGTTGCGTAGATGCTCGGTAGGATTGGAAATCTTTGTTTCTCGTTGAAACTCATTGAAAGGAGCATTCAACAATCCCTCAGCGTTCGTGCGGGAACGCTGCGGTGCTTTGCGTCTTTGGTTGAACGAGGAGTAGCAATTGCCATATGAACTTTTTTCACGTGTCCCGATTCATTCTCCCGGGCAACGCCGGATTCATTGCGCTAGTGTATAATAATAATAAGTGATTATATACTACGAATATTTTCAGATTTTATAATTGTAATGAATATGTACCATATGATGTACTTTTATTAAAAAACAAATTTTTGACATTAGTTTGATTTTTCCTAATCGTAATTTTTAAAAGATATGTGACCTGTATTTGATTATTATACAAAATTATTTAATTATTATTTGAATATTATTTAATTATTATACGAAGTTAATAATTATTTAAATTCCCTTTATTATGCAGGATGCAGCGGAAGTGTTAACCAACCCTGGATGACGAAGAATGATTACGAGAAATAATCAGAAGCAATTATTGTTATATTTCTTAGTTATTTTTGAAGTTTATATTTGTATATGGTAGTGAGTTTAGCGAGAGTTTTTTATACACTTTTTTAAATAGACGACAACTGAAATGTTAACATTTACTCCAGAATATAGTGGCGGAAATAAAAATATATTTCCATTCTTTTGTACGTAGAGCGAAATACAAAGAAAATATACCAACTGTGATGTGCTGTGCTTTATTTCTTATGACTTTCCTTGAAATTTTACTACCTATATAACGTTTCAAAAATTTTTATTATTAAATATTAATTTTGTAGAGTAAAATAACTGAAAGTTTAAATTTCTCGAAAAAATAGAAAATTCAATAGAAGGCATTCCACGAGGTTACGGGCGTACATTTTGTTAAACTCTGTTTGCGAACGATGTCTCAGGCCATCCAGACGCTTTCTAGTGCTAAAGAACAAGGTGAGATCATTGAATAGGGTTGATCAAATCTTGAAAATTTGTTAAATTTTTCGAAAAAGAAATTAACAGGGCATTCTTTGAAGTTAGGGACATATATTTTCCAAATAAAAAAATAAATTTATTGCCAAATCATTTTTAATTGCTTTTAAAATTTATATTATTGTTAATCCACTTTCATAGTAAATATTCATTAGGATAAAAACCTGATACTATAAAGTCCTTATTGAAGCTAATGACGCTCGTCAAGCAGAAGAAATTACTGACGACTCACGCACCATGTAAAACTTTGTTGTACCTTACTTTCGCGTACAATGTCCCAGGTCGTCGAAACACTTCCTAGAGCAAGAGAACAAGGCGAGATCCTGGAATAGTTGATTACATAATAAAATTTTTTTGAACATTTTCGAAACAATTGAAAATTTAACAAGGTATTTTTCGAGGTTAGGACATATATTTTTTATATAAACAAAAAAAGCCAAAATGTTTTTGTTATTTTTCTTTTATTAATAATACTTTTTCACAGTACATATTCACAATGATAAAAATTCTTGATACGTTAGAGTGTGTATTGAAGTTAATGTCGTCCGTGAACCATAAGAAATTAGTAAAGACTTGCACACCATGTTGAATTTTGTTATACCTCACTTGGGCGTACGATGTCCCAGGTCATCGACACTCTTCCTAGTGCAAGAGAGGAAAATGAGATCACGGAATAGCTTATTAAATATAGAAAGATTTTTTCAATTTTTGAAGAAAAAAATTGAATATTTAATAGAAGGCATTTTTGAGGTTAGGGACACATATTTTCAGAATAAACAATCATTTTTTTTGCTAAAACATCCTCAATTTTTTTGTTATTTTTCATGTATTGTTAATACACTTTCATAGTAAGTAATAACTAGAATAACATTCTATATACGTTAGAGTATGCATTGAAGGTAATGAGGCTCTTTAATCAGAAGAAATTAGTCACGACTCGTACACCATGTCCACCTATGTTGTACCTCACGTAAGCGTATGATGTCACTGGTCATCGAGACGCTTCCTAGTGAAGGAGAGCATGGCGAGATCGTGGAATAAATTATTAAATATTTTTAAAAAATTCAACTTTTTCGAAAAAATTGAATATAGTATAGAAGGCATTTTTCGAGTTTAGGGACATATTTTCCGAATAAAAAATACAAATTTTTTGCTAACACATTTTCAATCGTTTTGTTATTTTTCCTTTATTATACACTTTCATAGTAAATATTTACGATAACAAACTTGATACGTTAGAGTGTGTATTGGAACTAATGATGCTTCAAGCAGAAGAATTAGTGACGACTCGCTCATCATTTCGAACTTTGTTGTACCTCACTTTGGCGTATGATGTAACAGATCATCAAGATGCTTCTTAGTGCAGGGGAACAAGGTAAGATCCTGGAATATTTGAAAAAATATAAGATTTTTTAAATTTTTCAAAAATATAGAAAGTTTAATAGGTTTTTTCCGAGGAGAGGGACATATATTTTTAGAATAAAGTAAATACAATTTTTGGAAAAAAAAATTTCAATTGTTTTGTTATTTTTTTGACATTGTTAATACAATTTATAGTAATATTCACCAGGATATTATTCTTGATACGTTGGAGTATGTATTGAAGAAAATGACTTGCATTAAGTGGAAGAAATTAGTCACGAATCGCACACCATGTCAAACTATGTTGCACCTCTCTTTCGCGAAGAATGTCCCAGGTCATTGATACGTTTCCAAGTGCAAGAAGGGAAAGTTATATTCTGTAATACTTTGAATTTTAAAAAAATTCGCAGAAACAGAACATGCAAAACTAAGTATGCCAAAAAAATTTAAATATTTTTTAAAAACAAATTTTAATTATTTTATAGTCCCAATCAAAAATATATATACCTACGCAACGAAAAAATTTTCAAAATACTTTTTCCAAAAAAATTGAATATTATTAATGGTCCCAATCGAAAAATATATATACCTAAGAACTCAGAAATTTTTAAAAGTATTTTTTCGAAAGAAAATTTTAAAACGATTTTTTGTAGTAATATACATACCTAAGACCAAAACGTTTTTGAACATTTCAAAAAAATTAATTGTCTTTATGGTCACAATCAAAAAATATATGTACCTAAAAACACTAAAATTTTTCAAAAATTTAATCAAAAAATTTTTGAAACTTTTTTTATAATTTCAATCGAAAAATATATATTCCTAAGCAC
>NNCF01127819.1:44880-60207 GCA_002313205.1 Laupala kohalensis
TATATATACACCTAGATACACAAATTTCCAAAAAAATTATAGAAAGTTTTTTCCAGAAAAATTTTATATTATTTTATTGTCTCAATCAAAAAAACAATTATACATAAGTCACTAAAAATATCTTCCGTAGGAATATTGAAATTTTTTTATGGTCCCAATCAAAAAATGTATATACCTAAATATACACAAAAATTATAAAATCATTTCGAAAATTTTTTCCAGAAACATTTTGAAATATATCTGTGATTCTTAAAATATTTATACTTACGTATCCAAAAAAATTCAAAAATTTCTCAAATATATTTTCCATAATAAAAAAGTTCAAAAACAATTTATGGTTCCAATATAAAAGATTTAAAACCTAGATACCTAAAAAAATTCCGAATAATTTTCACAAAAAATCAAAATTTTTTATGGTTCCTATCGAAAAATATATATACCTAAGTAACCAAAAAAAATTTCAAATATTTTTCGAAATAAATATAAATGATTTGTGGTCCTAATCGAAAAATATAAAAACTTAAATACCCAAAAACTTTCAAAATTTTTTCAAAAACCTATTTCAAAAAAAAAAAACAATTCAAAAATTTTTTATGGTCCTAAAATATACCTAATTACCCAAAAATTAAAATATTTTCAACTTTTTTCAAAAAAAAATTCAAAAATTTTATGTTCCCAATTGAAAAATAAATACACTAACGTTTAAAATTAAACTTTCAAAAATTTTACAATAAATTTTTGAAAAAAAATTAAAATTTTTATATAATCCAAATCGAAGTATATATATACCTAAGAACCCAAAAAAGTTCAAAATTTTTTTACAAAAAAATCAAATTTTTTTATGGTCCCAATCAAAAATATATAAATCTAAGAGCCCAAAATATTTTCAAAAATTTTGTGAGACATTCTTTCCATAAATAAAATCAAAAAAGTCTAAATATTCACAAATTTTTCGAAAAATTTTTCAAAATAAAAATCTAGTATTTTATGATCTTTTTCGAAAAATATAAAATAATAAGTAACCAATAAAATTTCAAAACTTTTCGAAATTTTTTTCCCAAGAAAACATTTATAAATTTTTTATGGTCTCAGTAGAAATATATATAAACCTAACTACCAAAACAAATAAAAATTTTTTTGAAGAAAAAAATAATTTTTATGATTTTAATAAAAAATGATATGAACCAAAGTACCCAAAATTTTTTCAATATTTTTTCAAAAACACGTCAAGTTTTTTATGGTCCCAATCGCAAAATATATAATCCTAAGTACCCAAAAATTTTCTAAAATTTTTCGGAATAAAGAAAGTAATGTTCAAAAATTTTTAAGATCCCAAGCGAAAAATCTATATAACTAAATTACAAAAAAAATTAAATTTTTTTTCAAAAAAATCAAGATTTTATCGTCCAAATCGAAAAATTAATTTTCTTAAGTAACAAAAAAAATTTTCGCTAGATTTTTCGCTTGGGATATTAAAAATTTTTGAACATCGCTCTCCTTATTCCGAAAATTTTTAGAAAATTTTAGGGTACTTAGGATTATATATTTTTCGATTGGGATATGTTCCCGAAAATTTATAAAAACATTTCGAAAAAATTTTACCGAAAAAAATTCAAAACTTTTTATGTTCCCATTCGAAAAATATATATACCAAAGTCCCCAAAATAAAATTTTCGAAAATTTTACCAAAAAATGTAATTGTCCCAATTGAAAAATGTATCAACCAACGATTAAAAATAATTATAAACATTTTTCGAAAAAAATTTCCCCAAAAATATAATTTTTTAAGGTCCCAATCGAAATATGGTAACTGAGTTTTGAGAAATTTGAGGAATTCCGCATGTGACGCTTTCTCACAACGTTGTGTTGGGATATTACTTTTTTCTTTCGACATCCACGACAGGAATACGCTTCTTACTGACAGAAACCGAGGTAAATAACACAAATATGCGACGAAATCAGAAAAAAAAACTTTTCATTTTACCAAAAATTGATAAAAATTTCTAAAGACATTTTTCGACGTTAGACACTTATATTCTTTGAATATGCACATAAAAATTTTCTGACCGAAAATTTTAACTTTTTTCCTTGTTCAGTACTATTTTTAGCTTTTGATATAGAGGACATTCGTTAGAATTACGTTAAAATACATAGAAATGACTGTTGTGGTGAGCGAGTCATGATAAATTTGAGGAATTCAGCATATGACGCTTTCTCAGAAAGTTGTGTTGGGATCTCAGTTTTTTTCTTTCGACATCCACGACAGGAATACGCTTCTTACCGACAGAAACCGAGGTAAATAACACGAATATGCCACGAAATCGGAAAAAAAAACTTTTCATTTTTCGAAAAATTGATAAAAATTTCTAAAGAAATTTTTTGACGTTAGACACATATATTCTTTGAATAAGCACATAAAAAATTTCTGACGGAAAATTTTACCTTTATTTCTTTGTTACAAACCAAATGTTTGTAAGAAATAATTATTGTCAATTATTCAAATTGTTAATAATTATTTAATCATTGTTTATAATTGTTTATAACTATATTCATTTGTTAATTATTCAATGTCTGTTAATTATATTGTTTTAAACCAGGCGCTATACCATATCGATACATATATCCCGAAACTAGAATTAGCGGCTGCATTATTGGCGAATAATTTAGCCAACAAAATTAAGAATGCTATAATCGATATAAATCGTGATAACATTCATTTCTGGACGGACTCCACCATCGTGATGCATTGGTTGCATTTTTCCAAACCTCTGAAAGATGTATTTGTCGCCAACAGGGTAAAATTAATTTTGCGTGATACCAACATCTCACAATGGCACTACGTGCCAACTCAATTGAACCCAGCAGACGTTATGACACGCGAAATTTCCCCACATGATCTTATCCAATCAAAGTTATGGTGGACAGGGCCCGCTTTTATTATTTTACCGCCAACTCAATGGCCATGTTCTCCCCAGCCATTTTCGTCGACCACTACGGTGACTTCGGACCCATTGACTGAGGAGACGGGACCTACCAATACTTTCTTTGACGAAATTATTTCAAGAACTAATAGCTATTCCAAATTAACACGAATCCTAGCTTATGTAATCAGATTTACCACCAAGTGTAGTAGGATTCCTACTGAACCTAATCTAACTGTTTCTGACTTAAAACAGTCTGAAGTACTTTTATTAAGACACATGCAATATGTTTCATTCAGGGAAGAACTAAACGAATTGAAACATAATCGAATTGTAAAATCTTCGAGTCAAATATTCCGACTCAATCCCTTTCTCCATGACGATGGCTTAATAAGAATAGGTAGTCGCATCGCGCTAGCTCCGCTGTCATGGGATCAAACCCATCCCATAATCTTACATCCCACACATCCGATTACAAGGATGTTGATTATGTATTTTCACTTGAAATTTCTGCACCTCCCAAATCAATCACTACTATACCATGTGAGATTAAGATTTTGGCCCGTTAAAGGATTGCGAACGATAAGATTTGTCACTCGCACGTGCATCAATTGTATTCGCAACCTTAAGAATCCAATGAAACAACAGATGGCAGTGTTGCCGCCCGAGCGCCTTCAGCCTAGCAAACCTTTCACTCACACTGGCACTGACTATTTCGGTCCAGTTAAAATAAGACGTACCAAGCACTCAATGGATAAAAACGATTTAGATAGCGCCTATGTAATTGTTTTTATCTGCTTAGTAACTAGAGCAATACACTTGGAAGTTGTATCTAATCAAAGCCTGCCCACGTTTCTCGGAGCACTAAAAAGATTTGTCGCAAGACGCGGTGTCCCAGCAGTAATTTACTCGGACAATGCTCCCACTTATCTTATGACTAAGCAACGCCTTAGCCAAGCTTACGTCAGGGATCAACTAAACCAGTTTTTTCTATCCAAAAATATTCAATGGAAACTTATTCCGCCCTATGCTCCACATTTTGGTGGCAACTGGGAACGTTTCGTTCGATCCGTAAAGATACATTTTCACAGGACATTAAAATCAAAAAGACTGACGTTGGAAAATCTCACGACATTCATAACAGACGTAGAAGGCATTATAAACAGTCGGCCTTTATGTCCGATCTCTAACGATCCAACTGACATCCTTCCACTTACTCCTGGGCATTTTCTAATTGGATCAGCAATTACTGCCCTTCCTTATTTAAACAAAGCGCCTCTTGGCTCCACTTTGAAAAATCACTACGAGCAAATCGAACACATGAGGATTGAGTTCTGGAAGCGATGGACTCAAGAGTATCTTAATACGTTACATTTACGTAACAAGTGGTATTACCAGTCGTCTGACATAAAGATCGGCGACTTAGTAATGATTCATAAGGATTTTTGTCCTACATTCCAATGGCCACTCGGGCGAGTCATCGAACTCTACCCTGGACCTGACGGAAAAACTAGAGTAGTAAATCTTAAAACCAGTAAGGGACAAATGAAAAGGTCCATTGTCAAATTAACTCCCTTACTTGAAAGTAAAAATGTAACCATATCCGATGTTGTAACAACATCACAGTTGGCCCCGGGAATATGTTATGAACCAAAGTTCATAAGGGCTAAAAATTAATAATATTGTAATTTGTTATTAATTGTTTATATTTCTTGTAAATTGTTTATATTTATACATGTATGTATAGAGCGCTAATTCAAATCATGCGCTAAAACGATGTCTAATTATATCGATAATAGTCGATTTCTAATCGATCTACATTGAGGTAGCTCGATACTATCGATACCTATGACCACAATGTGACCAAGAATCCATAAACGAACTCTAAGTTCACGGAACATCCATAGTTCTGGAAAGACTTTCCGAACTTACTTTCACATGTAAAGTCTGTGCATTAGCTATTTAAGCAGCTGTCCACAGGCACTCCACATGCATCATTCAGTCGACCTCAGAGCGAGGTACTTCGTCGTTCGTCGTTTACCGTCGTGACTCCCGATCGTAGGGATGAGTGATCATCATTCCAGTTTTGTGTTGTTACGTAGTAATGCGTAAAATGAATTTTTTGGGACATGATCTACTTACATAAGAGATCATTCCAGTGCTGTGTCGTGTTTTCGTGTTAACAGTAATACGTAAGACGTCGACATTTCCGAGCCCATGCGCTCATACTTATTTAAGTTTCAGCAAGCCAGTCCGATAGAGCGACTACTATGAGCCAGCTGAGAACCTGTACTTTCACCAGTCAACCTTGCGGCCGCGAGCAGCCGCCTTCCACACGGAAGATGACAACACCGAAGGACTCTCTATGAGTATTCACCTCGTGTTAACGAGAACCTTTTGTTTCGGAGACCACAGAGTCTTGATTCAGAAAGTAACCAATTGTTCATTTATCCCGTCCTACGTCGAGGGTACTGATTATTCTTTATACATTTTTATCCCCTCCTCTGTTGAGGGTACAATTCCAAAAATCCTGCATTTCATGGTTATTTTTATAACTTATTCTTGTAATGCGCAGGTATTCACTTATGTAATATGTTAAATGTCTGGGGGGCGGTTCCATGAAAACTCATGGAACGGTGAGAATCATTTCGTATCGACGTATAAGTCATACTACATCTTTGCATTGTATAATTTCGTAATTCTGTTTAAATTAAATCAAAATAGCAACTCCATTTGACGAGTAATGCGTTTTGTATTTATATATCTCTGTTGATGGTAGTTCGCAGAGTAAACTATCCACTCACAATGGATAGTATCAAGTTTTGTTGTTAACCATTTATGGTATAAATCTGCTTTTGTAATTTAGAACAATATATGTATTATTTTTGTCTCTTAATAAAAGTGAATTATTGTTATCATCAAGGTGTGTCCGCAAAAGAACATTTCCTTTCATCTATTACATTAAAACTAGCTGAAATACGCTATAACTCCTCCTATGCTTTTCCTTGTGTAACGAGCGTCTGGTTATTCGCTTGTAACACAATATCTTCAAAGATCATGAAAAGTTTCAGGATTCATTAGAAGCCGCAACAGGCGTGTGTAACGATAAGGAAAGGTTAGAGTTCGAAAGGAACTATTATAAATTGGTAGGTCGAGTGGGCGAAATCTTAAAGAAATTATCTAAGCAGTCAATCGCGCCGCGTCCTGCACATAACGAATCTCACGATGCGTCGTTCGCAACAAGGTCATTCGCATCCCAATTACCGAGAATGGTTCTACCTAAATTCAATGGGGATATTCTCAAATGGGTTTCCTTTCGCGAGTTATTCGAATCCATTATAAGTCAGCATGACGAACTATCCAATGTGCAGAAACTTCAATATCTCAAAACATCAGTGGAGCATCCCGCACACAATCTAATTTCTTCCCTAGAATTAATAAATGAGAATTACCAAGTGGCGTGGAACGTCCTTTCTAAGCGCTATAATAATCAGAGAGTAATGGCTCATATTACTATCCGTTCGTTTGTGGACTATCCTAAAATATTGAAAGAATCTCCAAGCGACCTCCGCGCGCTGATAGATCACTCTCAGAGCTGCCTAAGCACACTTAAATCCCTAGATATTGACATCGACTCATGGGACACAATATTAGTTTTCCATATCACGTCAAAATTAGATAGTGCCACACTCAAACGGTACGAAGAAACCTGTCATACTACTTCTCTACCGTCGTTCAGCGGGTTAATAGATTTCCTCGAACACCAAGCGCAAGCCCTCACTGCATCTATACGCGAACCAGTTAATCACATAGCTCGACAGTTAGCTAAAACCAGTATCACAAGAAACAAGCGACAGTTCAATGCTTTCGTCAATCAATCACAGACATATAGCAGAAAATATTCATGTATAAACTAATCAGTCACATCTTTTATTCTTTTGTCCGTCTTTCAACAAACTTAATATTCAAGAACGAAATAGATTTGTTACTGAGCGTAAATTATGCACAAATTGTTTTAATGGCAATCACACTCAGCAGCACTGCAAATCTACTGCTTCTTGTAAAATTTGTGGTCGAAAGCACAATACACTGTTGCACAGGAATCGTGAGGTCACTCCGACTCCTGTAGTTGATTCACCGGCCCCGCAGGTCACTCAGCCAACTCAACAGGAAGTTCAGATAAAAGCAGCAGTGGCTCGCGAGCTTCCGCATGCATCACTTGCTACCGCTCTTATCAACGTTTCACAAGGAAACACATATATTCAATGTCGAGCACTACTGGATTGTGGTTCAACACATTCCCTAATAACTCAAAGTACAGTAGATAAACTCAATTTAAAAACAAAGCGTACTTCAGTATCAATCAAATGTAATTTCCACCACTAACCTCAACATACAAGACACGTTAAATACGGGATACAACCTCAACGTCTCCTGTCTTGTAGTACCGGAGATTGCATCTCAAATACCTTCGGTTCAAATCAAAATTCTAAAAAATGAATTACCAAAAATTGCCCTTTAGCGGACAGAACATTCGATAAACCAGGCGTCATCGACGTCCTGCTGGGATCACAACCCTTCTGGGACTTACTGTTAGAAAAGAATTACGAAATCAACACCAAATCTAAAGTTAAACTAAGGTTGCACGAAACTAAACTCGGATATGTAGTGATAACCTCACTACCGTTTAATACAACTCCCAGAGTAAACCATATGTCGTGTGAGCAACAAACACTTAACGACAACATATCCAGATTTTGGGAAACAGAATAAATTAAGAGCGAAGTCCCACAAACAATGTCTGATGCAGAAAACTTCTGTGAGGAATTATATTCCAGAACGACAGTGCGTAACCCACACGGTCAATACATCGTTTGCATGCCGTTCAAAACCAAACCCATATTTAATAATAACAGAAACATTGCTCTTAAAAGACTTTATTCTATCGAAAGCAAATTATCGCGTTCTCCTGAATGCAAATCAGAATATTCCAAGTTTATGAACACATACGCTGAATTGAATCACATGTCAGAAATTTCCAGTGACATAAACTCAGATGCCACTAAAATAAACTATATACCTCATCATTACGTGCTTAAACAATCCAGTACAACAACCAAACTTAGAGTTGTATTTGACGGAAGCGCAATGTCATCTGACGGCATTTCCTTAAATAATCAATTGCACACAGGACCAACGGTACAAAATGATTTATATGATGTAATGCTTCGATTCAGAACCTTTCCGATTGCTCTCACAGCCGACATTGAAAAATTCTATCGACAGATTTTAATATCTAAGGACCAACGCGACTTTTTACGTATCGTATGGCGTCAGGATCCCCAGGATAAGATCAGAACTTACAAATTAAATACAGTAACATACGGACTCGCTCCCAGCGCGTACTTGTCGTGTAGAACTATTCTTCAGCTGTTGAAAGATGAAGGAAAATCATTCCCCATCGCTTCCGCAAGAATAGCCAGCGGTATGTACGTGGATGACCTCTGTACGGGAGCTCAATCAGTTACTGAAGCTTATCAGCTCAAACAACAGATAACAGAACTCCTCGCGAAAGGAGGTTTTCCGATAAGGAAGTGGGCGAGCAACTCGGAACATGTTATCGCAAGTTTATCGAAGGAGGAAAGATCTACTGAGATAGATTTTCATTTGAATTCTAACACGGACTTTAAAGTATTGGGCATCTACTGGAATGTTGCAAGTGACTCTTTTCAATTTAGAATATCGAATCAAAAACAAAACGTATGGACAAAGAGACTGGTAGCAAGTAAAATTTGTTCTTTGTTCGATCCGTTGGGATTACTTTCACCAGTAGTATTAACTGCAAAGACTTATTTACAACAACTTTGGATCGACAAACTGGACTGGGATACCACTTTAAACGAACAATTTAACCCGAATTGGAATAATTTCTATAATAGTTTGAACATACTCACTAGTCTCACAGTTCCCAGGTTCATACTAAATATAACGACAAAGTATTCACTGCATATCTTCGCTGACGCGGCACCTCGAGGCTACGGAGCTGTAGCTTACGCGGTTAATAATCAATACTCTAACTTACTCACGTCAAAAACTAGAGTTGCTCACCCTGCAAAGCTTACCATTCCGAAACTCGAGTTATCAGCTGCGTTGCTGGCAAGCAACTTAGCCGCTAAAATTACTATTGCCATTCCTGAGATGCAAACCAGTGAAATTCACTATTGGACAGACTCCATGATAGTGATGCACTGGCTGTATTCTAGTAAACCATTAAAAGATGTATTTGTGTTCAATCGAGTACAGAAAATACTAACTACCACTTCCACTAAACAATGGCATTACGTACCCACTGAACTCAATCCAGCAGACATAATGACTCGGGACATCTCGCCTCAAGACTTGATCGACTCTGACGCATGGTGGAAGGGACCAGACTTCATCACTTTACAACCAACTTGCTGGCCCCGATCTCCTCAACCCTTCACGTTAACTTTGATTACTTCACGTGATGATGACATTAAGAAGAAGATACCATGTAATGAATTCTTAGATCAATTTATTAATCGTACTAACAGTTATTCAAAACTAATTAGAACTATGGCTTATGTCACCAGATTCATTAACAAATGTAAAAGAATTACTACCAACGAGCATCTAACTATATTAGAATTACAACAGGCCGAATTAATATTATTGAGACATATGCAACGTGTTTCATTCGGCGATGAAATAACTGCGTTGAACAATGACCAAATTGTAAAGTCATCTAGTAAAATCTTTAGATTAAATCCGTTCTTGCACAGCGACGGTTTGTTAAGAGTAGGAAGCCGTATTGAATTAGCTCCAGTTGCATGGGATCAATCTCACCCCATTAATCTGGCTCAAAACCATTTATTTACTAAAAAGTTGATAATGTATTATCATTTAAAATACTCGCACGTAGCTAATCAATCTCTATTATATCATGTGAGATCGAGATTTTGGCCGATCAAAGGTCTTAGAACCATACGCAGCGTGACACGCTCATGCGTGAATTGTATACGTAATATTAGGAATCCCTTGCAACAAAAAATGTCAGCTTTGCCACCTGAACGGCTTTATCCCACCAAACCATTCACATATACTGGTACCGACTACTTCGGTCCAATTAAAATCAGGCGGACTAAGCAACTAGTCACGAAAACCGAATGTGACAAAGCATATGTTATAGTATTTATATGCATGGTGACACGAGCTATCCATCTTGAAGTAGTATCCGATCAAGGACTCAATACCTTTATAGGCGCTTTAAAAAGATTTGTCGCTAGACGTGGTATACCAGCCACCATATATTCTGATAACGCGCCAACTTATTTAATGGCCAAAGAACGCCTCGACAAAGCATTTCTGCGTGACCAAATAAATCATTCTGTATATCGAAAGATATTCAATGGAAATTCACACCTCCCTATGCGCCGCATTTCGGAGGGAATTGGGAGCGATTCGTTCGTTCAGTAAAGACACACTTCAACAGAACCATTAAGACTAAAAAACTGACGTTGGAAAATTTAACTACCTTTATAACGGACGTTGAGGGCATTATTAATAGTCGACCACTCACTCCCATTTCCAACGATCCCAGTGACCTTCTACCTCTTACTCCAGGGCATTTTTTTAATGGTTCACCAATTATAGCCCTCCCTTATCTCAATAAAGCGCCTCTTGGCACTACTCTCAAAAACCATTATGAACAAATCGAGAGTATGAGAACCGATTTTTGGAAGCGATGGACACAAGAGTATTTGAATACTTTACATTTACGTAACAAATGGCACTATCAGAATTCTGATATTAAAGTAGGAGACCTCGTGTTAATACACAAGGATCTATACCCCACCTTTCAATGGCCCTTAGGGCGTGTGATTGAGCTATTCCCTGGGCCAGATGGGAGGACGCGGGTAGTAAGTCTCAAAACTAGTAAAGGTCTTACGAAACGACCAATTGTAAAATTAACACCTCTATTAAGCAATAATGAGATATCCATTTCCGATGTTGAACCAACATCAAACCGGCCCCCGGGGAATATGTTACAAACCAAATGTTTGTAAGAAATAATTATTGTCAATTATTCAAATTGTTAATAATTATTTAATCATTGTTTATAATTGTTTATAACTATATTCATTTGTTAATTATTCAATGTCTGTTAATTATATTGTTTTAAACCAGGCGCTATACCATATCGATACATATCGACTCTAGTAGTCGATCAATTCAAATCGATGTATTCGATACTATCGATATTGTGACAACAGTATATAATCTCCTTGAATGAGCATTTGTGAACGAACACTTTTATGTACGTTCTGTGAGTTATATACGTTCTGTGAACACAGTTTGTGAACGTGTTCTTTGTAGAAAGTCTGTGTGTAACCTATATATACAGCTGTCTACAACCACTCAGTACCCAGTGAGACGTAGATCGTCGTGGCGTCAAGATCCATTGACCCAGTTATACTCAAACAATCGTGGCGTCGAGATCCATTGACGCAAAGCTCTTCGTGGTATCATCACCACTCACTCATACCCAGTTGGACGTAGATCGTCGGTGCGTCGAGACCCAGTTCGACGTAGTTCGTCGTTGCGTCGACAATGAGTGTAATCATATCGTGTTGTTAGTATGTTAACACAGTAATAGTACTTTTTGGAAAATGATTACGGATCTACGTAATCTTACTCGTGTTGTGTTTTATGCGTACTGATCATGGTACCACGCATAACCAGGAGCACAAATGCTCTAACAATATTCTAAGTTTCAGTGGCAAGTTACAACCGAAGCAACCACCACCATCTTGGAGTGAAATTCAAGATTGCCAACCAGAAGCAGTTGGAACTTCAATCAACTATCAAATCTTCGCCAAACCAGTCCACAGCTGCGGCGAGGTCAACCCCATTGGAAGATGCATGTTTAAGTATCTTTCGTATATAACAAGATACAATTTGATCTAAAGACCCTGAGTCTTTGTCAAATTTCTAAAGCTAATTATATCCTCGTATTCGAGTGAAGTAAAGGGAATTACTCCCATTATCTATGTTAACAAATCCTGTAATATTTTCGGTTATTACGTAACCAAATATGTAACATGCAGGTAACGTTTATCAATTCAATTCGTTGATTACTGGGGGGAGCCTCGAAAACTCGAGGACTGGCGGGTATCTTTCGTGAGATAAGAATCTCACTACATCCTTGTTAACTTCTCACTTAGTCATTCTGTGTAAATGGGGATTGGGATGGGTTATAAACAAGTTTTTATATTTATTTATTTGCAAATCTGTTGAATTTGTTATTCACAGATCGTCATTTGCTCACAACAAATGACTTCAATCTTTGTAATGTATCATATGAATTAGTAATGCTGCAAATGTAGTTTAGGAGTGAAATATATGTATTTGATTTTGTAATAAATGTTAATTTGTTGAAAACGAGGCGATTCCGCTAAAAAGAATCTTAACTTATCGTAAACTCCCAGGCTAGTTGAAACACACTAGCACCCCCTATATATTCCCTGTGCCATCGAGCGTCTGGATATTCGCTCGTAACATTCTTGTTCAGTACTAATTTTAGCTTTTGATGTAGAGGACATTCGTTAGAATTACGTTAAAATACATAGAAATGACTGTTGTGGTTAGCGAGTCATGAGAAATTTGAGGAATTTCGCATGTGACGCTATGTTACAACGTTGTGTTGGGATCTTACTTTTTTTCATTCGACATCCACGACAGGAATACGCTTCTTACTGACAGAAACCGAGGTAAATAACACAAATATGCGACGAAATCAGAAAAAAAAACTTTTAAAATTTCAAAAAATTGATAAAAATTTCTAAAGACATTTTTCACCATTAGACACTTATATTCTTTGAAAAAGCACACAAAAATTTTCTGACCGAAAATTTTAATGTTTTTCCTGGTTCAGTACTAATTTTAGCTTTTGATATAAAAGACATTCGTTAGAATTACGTTAAAATACATAGAAATAACTGTTGTGATGAGCGAGTCAAGAGAAATTTGAGGAATTCTGCATAAGACACTTTCTCACAACGTTGTGTTGGGAAATTAGTTTTTCCCTTTTGACATGCACGAAGGTAATACGCTTCTTACTGAAAGAAACCGAAATAAATAACACGAATATGCGATGAAATCGGATTTTTTAAATTAATTTTGCGAAAAATTGATTAAAATTTCTAAAGACTTTTTTCGACGTTAGACACTTATATTCTTTGAATAGGCACATTAAAATTTTTTGACCGCAAATATTAATATTTTCCTTGTTCATTACAAATTTTAAGCTTTTGATATAGCAGACATTCGTTAGAATTATGTTCAAATACATAGAAATGACTGTTGTGGTAAACGAGTCATGAGAAATTTGAGGAATTCCGCTTAAGACACTTTCTCACAACGTTGCGTTGGGATCTTAGTTTTTTTCTTTTGACATGCACGAAGGGAATACGCTTCTTACTGAAAGAAACCGAAATAAATAACACGAATATGCGACGAAATCGGAAAAAAAACTTTTCATTTTTCGAAAAATTGGTAAAATTTTCTAAAGACATTTTTCGACGCTAGACACATATTTCTTTAAATAAACACTTAAAAACTTTTTGACCGAATAACGTAACTTTTTTCCTTGGTAAGTACTATATTTAGCTTTTGATACAGAGGACATTCGTTAGAATTATGATCAAATACATAGAAATGACTGTTGTGGTGAGAAAGTCATGAGAAATTTGAGGAATTCCGCTTAAGACACTTTCTCACAACGTTGTGTTGGGATCTTAGTTTTTTTCTTTTGACATCCAGGACAAGAATGCGCTTCTTACTGACAGAAATCGATGTAAATAACACGAATATGCGACGAAATCAAAAAAAAAAAATTTCATTTTTCGAAAAATTGATAAAAATTAGACACTTATATTCTTTGAATTAGCACATAAATATTTTTTACCGAAAATGTTAATTTTTCCTTGTTAAGAACAAATTTAGAGCTTTTGATATAGCAGACATTCGTTAGAATTACGTTAAAATACATATAAATAACAGTTGTGGTAAGCGAGTTATGAGAAATTTGAGGAATTCCGCAAGAGACGCTTTCTCACAACGTTGTGTTAAGATCTTAGTTTTTTTCTTTCAACACCAACGACAGGAATACGCTTCTTACTGACAGAAACCGAGGTAAGTAACACGAGTTCGCGACAAAATCTGTTTCTTCGATACTCGTGTTATTCACTTCTCTTTCTGTCAGTAAAAAGCGTCGTCATATCGTAGATGTCGAAAGAAAGAAAGTCAGATCCCATCACAACGTTGTGAGAAAGCGTCACTTGCGTAATTCGTCAAATTTCTTAAGTCTCGCTCACCTTAACAGTAATTTCTATGGATTTTTACGTTAATCTAAAAAGTGTCTACTATATCAAAGGATAAATCTTTGTAATCAACAAGGAAATAGGAAAATTTTGTAAAGACATTTTTCGCCGTTAGACACTTATATTCTTCGAATAAGCAAATAAATATTTTTTGACCAAAAATTTTAACTTTTTTCCTTTGTTGATTACAAAGATAATGCCTTTGTTATAGTAGACACCCTTTAGAATTTCGTAAAAATCCATAGAAATTACTGTTAAGGTGAGCGAGTATTGAGAAAAATGAAGAATAAAGCACGTGACGCTTTCCCACGATGTTGTGTTGGGACCTGACTTTTTTTCTTTCGACATCCACGGCATGACGACGCTTTTTACTGACAGATGGCGAAGTAAATAACACGAGTATGCGACGAAATCGGAGAAAAAGCTTTTAATTTTCTGAAAAATTGGAAAATTTTGTAAAGACATTTTTCGCCGTTAGACACTTATATTCTTCGAATAAGCACATAAAATTTTTTTGACCAAAAATTTCAACTTTTTTCCTTGTTGATTACAAAGATAATGCCTTTGTTATAGTAGACACCCTTTAGAATTACGTAAAAATCCATAGAAATTACTGTTAAGGTGAGCGAGTATTGAGAAAAATGAAGAATAACGCACGTGACGCTTTCTCACGACGTTGTGTTGGGACCTGACTTTTTTTCTTTCGACATCCACGGCATGACGACGCTTTTTACTGACTGATGGCGAAGTAAATAACACGAGTATGCGACGAAATTGGAAAAAAAGCTTTTAATTTTCTGAAAAATTGGAAAATTTTGTAAAGACATTTTTCGGCGTTAGACACTTATATTCTTCGAATAAGCACATAAAATGTTTTTGACCAAAAATTTCAACTTTTTTTCTTTGTTGATTACAAAGATAATGCCTTTGTTATAGTAGACACACTTTAGAATTACGTAAAAATCCATAGAAATTACTGTTAAGGTGAGCGAGTATTGAGAAAA
>NNCF01127820.1:0-35630 GCA_002313205.1 Laupala kohalensis
ACTTTTAATATTTAATAAGTGTAGATTTATTGGGGAATCCAAATTTTCAACTCTTAGGGAATTTTTCCGACTGTCTATTTTGATTGGGCTTCTACTCTTTTTGTACGGATTGATCCGGAAGGTGAAAAGGGAATCTAACATAGGCGTCAGACTTCGTCCCGGAGCAGTCGGAGTGATCCCTGGATTAAGTACCCAATCCCTTTTCTGTTTTGGGAGACCGATAAAATAAGACCAACTTCAGATGAAAGTCTAAGTCAAAACTTTCAGCCAGTAATCCACAGTAAAGGTATTTGCCGAAGCAGAAATGGCGTAGACGATGTAATTACAACTGGAGCCACCACTAATCCATCTGCGCCGATACTGTGACAGGTACATACAGGAAATCGGTAACCATTTCTTAAACTGAATTAAAGACAAAAATAAAAACTATGTGAAGTCTTCGTAGTCATACTAATGTGAGGGTACCAATCAGTGGACCTTTGTATCACGGATGCAACAAATGACTTATCGAATGAGCATATGGCTTACACAACGGGCGACCAGTTTTTAAGCAAATGAACTGTACAAACTTAATAATAAAGTATTTACTTTCTTTCGATCAACAAGAGTTAAATTTTCAAAAAAATAAAATAATACCGTTAGTAGCGTTACCTAGAGTGCGGGTCATGAACTAACTTAACTTTACATCGAATCATTGAGCGGTTATTAGCATCATCCGAGAGGAAATATAGAAACGGTTTAAATTAAATTTTCATATCAAAAATAAAATAAAATAAAAGAAACAATAGATTTTTAATTTTAAGATTATTTCAGATCACGAATCTTTCAGACGCCAGAAAAATATCTATATAATGACTTTTTTCACGGAGTGTGGTGCGAGAGGAAGCTACCTTTACTTAACGCTATCGTTTAAGATATGTGCGTCAGAGGACTGGGCTTAAGTACGACCAAAAATATTTTAAATGATAGTTTGAACGATTCTCTATCCAGTGATATCTCTATCTAGTGATGAATTTTCGTAACCTTACAGCGCAAAATTTTCAATTATTCACCAAAAATGGTGAAAAATACTGTTCTACCGGAAATGGCAGCCGCATCACGTGAGTGAAGACAATGCGACCCATGTCAAAGAAAGAGACAAACGACGAACAAAATTTATTATCAAGTTTTAAAATCATAGAATAATTGTCCTCATCCAATAGTAAACTTTAGTATAATTAATTATTAATTAATAAGAACTGCTTTAGTGAATATTCCCAAATTATGTGAATAGTTGGCAACTTGACTTCAGTCAACGTACATAATACCTTAACTTATGCATTGGAGATGGCGGTAAACGTTTCGGACGTTGATTGTTTAGAATTTGTTAGCCATGCAAAAAGGTGTGCGACTATTATTGATGTACATAATAGTAAGAAGAAGGAAAAAAATTGTGATTCATAATGATAGACGTTGGAGACGGAGCACATGATATATTTTCCCAATCTATTGAATGATCCAAATTTAAACGATGTAATGAAATAATTATATTATTTTAATTTTAGGTCGGGAGCCAAATTATTATAAACGTATAATGTCAGAAATGTTACATATCAAGTTAACGAATAACACATTAAATTTACAAACGGACACAGAAAACGTATCAAAAATTTATTGTTTACAATGATTTTTCTGCTTTGAAGGTTTGTGTTTTCAAACTATTTATTTTTCCGTGTCATTGTTTTATTTGTATATGTAGTTAATTTGTTTTTATACTTGTAACTAAGATAACGCAAACAAATTTGTTGATATGTCCACTCACTAACGTTCACCTGATGATGGCAGCAATATATTGCTGAAACGTTGTGATACTAGAAATGAATAATTGAATATAAAAAAGGTCGATTTAATAATCCAATTTACCGTTTTCATAATCGTTATGATCGTACTAAATATTTTGCTCGTACTTATAAACTGATGTGGAATGCCAATATTCATGAAATTTATTTCAATTTGTTCTTTAATTGTGTACCCAATGAAAAAAGCAATAACTGCTGTGTACTCTATTATTTTTCGTATAGTATCATAAAAAATTTGTTTTGTAACAGTTAACTTTTTAAATCTTATTACAAAGAGTCAAGACAAGCAACTGTGAAAATTCAAAGAAAATTGTAAAAAATTTAAAAAATAATATTTTGTATGAATTTACAAGATATTTTTATATAAATTTAAAAGATATAATTATATGCGAAAATATGAAAATAGGATGTTTATGATGGTTTTCTTCGATGTCGTCTCTTTCCCATTCTTCACTATATGTTTCAAATTTACTTTGAGCCCATCCATTCCCCATGTTGTATAGTTTGGTTCTCCTTCTTAGCTCATCGCCTTTCCCTTCTCTTTATAGCCACTGGAGAGTGTTCTCAGTTTTATACTGGGCCCTCTGTTGTGGCTTCGTGCCCATTAGACGACGTGTGAAGGGCGAAGGCACAGCGTCGATTGTCAGAGAGCGTGAGGGCGTCAAATGGAGGAGGTGAGGGCTGAGGCAAGAGCGTGGTGCTGAAATGGCGAAGGCGCGGCGCGGTGGCGTACCCGTGGTAGGAGCGTCTAGGCGACAGAGCACCTGATGAGATTTGGGGCCTGGGGTGCTGCTGCAGCCGCTTTAGTAGGGCAGCGCAGTGCTGTGATCTGTCGGCAGTGGTACGAAATGGGAGAGTGGAATGAAGGAAACGAAGCGCGCGATCGAGGCACGTGCTTTGCACAAATGGCGGGCGACGAACTGACGAACGGGATCATGGAAGAGTGGAAAAATAGAAAACTGTTGGAGAGACAATTAGAAAACCGGGGATATAAATGGGAGCGAGGAAGAGAAAGATGAGGGTGTCGCTGTGTCCTCGGAGTGCTTTACTGAGTAAAACTAGTGTCAATAAATCGGGAACAGTTCAGCCATTGCTTCACAAAACTTTTGCTAGTGTCGAAGAATGAATCCAGTCGGCTTTGTCGCTCTAAAACTGGATAAACCAATGGACTTTCCAAAATTATGTCGTAATTTTAAACCAATTTTTATATTTCATCACTTGTATTATGAACTCCCACGTGCTGTTACAACACACCGAACTTTTATACATTTTTTTGTATTATTCTCACATAAAATGAACTCAATTATATGAAGAAATAATTTTATAAAGTTTGTGAATTACTTGGGCTAATTAAGGGTGAAAATTACTTTGTAAGTCAACCGTGTAAAGTGAATCAAAATCTGAAAAAATAATGTAAAGTATATGTGTAGCATCTCTCAGAAAGTTTCATAAAATTTGATCACTACCATTCATACCATAGAATTTTATATTTTAGTTTCAAAAATAACTGATAAGTTATAACTAAATATGAGATAATCTACATTAACTGAAAATTATTTGGAATTTGGTTTATGTGAGGGTTAAATTTTTTGTCAGGATTCATTAAAAAGACAAGTCGCGGTTTCAATGTAAAATTAAGTGGTACAAGCTCGACTCAAAAGAGTATTATCGCACCCATTGCTACGAAAAATATTAAGAGAAATTCAGTGTATCAAATTGATGGAAGCACTTTTATTTCAATTAAGATCAGATTTTCAATAGAGTGCTTATAAAAGAAAAATTCTTAGCTTGGTTAAATTCCCGCAACAATGGTATGAGATATTCGCATGCTGCATTTTAGGAACTTCAGCTTATTCGATGGCGACGAACAAGTCTAATATATTGCAAAGTTCATTTAAACGAACGTAACGGCATAGAATAATAAAAATGTAGAGTTAAGGCGATTGTTAACATGTGAACTCTCTTTCAAAGCTATTAAGCGGGAAGACTAAGAATTTTTGCGAAACCTGAAATGACTTTCGACTCCTTATATTTGTGCATTTTTCTTGCTCATTCAATTCACTACAATTTTAACGTCACTAATTCAAATCTCTATAAAAAGATTTACTTTCCCTTAAGAATATAATGAGAATTTAAGTAAAAACAGAATTTGTCTTGTATTTTTTCTATTCGGATATTTTGAAATAGGTGATCAATTCAACCTGTTTGAGTAATGATATTCTAAGCATTTTTTCACAGGTATATTCGTATATAGGAACATGAAATACTGTGTAATTAAATCCTTACGATCAAAATAGTATTTTATTTTCAAAAAAGTACGACGATTTTGTTTGATTGTTGGGAAAATACTTGAATTTTTCTCCAGAAAATAATGACCAGGAAAGACATAATGGTACTCAAACGAACAGTAGATAATATAGTTTTTGAATCGGTAATGCACCGAATGTATTAATTTAAAATGGATTGGATTCGTATCCAATCGTGGAACCAAGCGGCAACAGCAGTAGAAGGATGACAGGTCACAGGGATCACGGAGAGGGTTGTAGATTGCGGTGGCGCTGCTGTCGCTAGCGACACTAATGCCTAATGGCCAAACCCTTCCTATCCCTTTCCGCTACCCCCTCGTCCTTCATCCATTCCATCCACGTTTGCATGGTAAGAGGAGAGAATGTCTGATTAGATTATCCCAAAGACAGGGGATACAGGACAGGATTAAAGGTCTCGTTTCGAATGTAGCTATTCCTACCAAACTCACATTCAAGAATAATGTGACTGTTGGATTTCCCAAGCCAATATTTACTTAACATTTTTGGTGTAACACTTCGGGTTTTCGTAGACCCTTTTTATCAAAAGATAAGGAATAAGAAAACTGAATTTTCACATATAGTAAAATAAGGAAAAATACTAAGCGAGTTGAAATGCGTTAAATTACTAGTAAACTTACGTTACCATTTACTTCAGGCTTCCAGTGCAGTGTTCAGCAGTATCCATCTACAATTAAAATTTTTTCTGTAGTCTTATTTTTTTAAATTGGGACTTTAGGGCTCGCCAACGTCAAGGTCATTAGAGCCATTGTCTTATTCTCGAGCGCTGATGGGCGTGTGTAGTATCCACAAAATATACAGAATAATGGATTTGGCGGTTGTTTTCACATATTTTCTCTCCCAATGCTTTCGCGTGGTGTACTTGGAAGACCGTTTAAGGATTGTCTGCAATTCGAAATCAATTTGGATTTTAAAGCAAATTATAAAAGAAATAGTGACCTAACTATTTCAGTGTGAGATAACATTAAACCCCAGAAAATAATATGAGTAATGGTAACAGGAAATAGTAATGGTAATGGTAAAAAAAGTCGGAGGGTTTGACCGACTTTGTTTATCTGTATTTTTTGCTTCATAGAAATTGTTTACTAATAATTATTTGGAAAACTGGAATAATAAGTCTGCAGTTGATTGAAAAAAGTATAATTTCGAGAGGTATTATCGTGTATTGTAGATTGCTTTGTTTGTTAGTTTGATGACCCACTTTCTTGTTGGTTCAAAGGACTGTAGTCGCCAACCACTCGCACGCAAACAAACAATTATTACCATAGTGATATTTACTCGAGTAAATATGCAGACTATTTGAGCTTGAGTGTTTCTCTTCCTTTGTTGTTAATTTAGCACATCTCATCCATAAACTAATTAGGCAACAAAATATATGTTTTGTGAAATCTTGATTGGATTAGCTGCACTTCACAAGACATTTGGAAGGATGGACATAGTAAAATTTTATATTTGTATTAGTTTTAGACAAAGAGATTAAAGAGATGTTTTGGAACTTACCATATTTTATTGACATGGAAAATGGAGAGGTTGTTGTTGATGCAGTAGTCGGAGTGTGGAGGTTGGGATTCATATGCCGTAGAGGTCATTGAAATAATACTAATACTTTAATGTTAAGACTGGTCTTGCTGTCAAGTTCGTGTACCGTTCTATTCCTATGTTAAATCAGCTGACCTCTAAAGGGGAAAATTTGACCTGTAATGTTCATGATATCAATTCAAACACATGTATAAACATGTTCAATATAAACATTTACAATTTAAGTTTTTGAATTTCAAATATGCAGGTGTGTCTTTTTTCTGATGTAGATGGTATAAAGGTGATCAGTTTCCTTAATCCTCATTTGCTCCAAGCTCGTTCCATATACCCTTGAAATGAACAGTACACATAAAGATTTGACTGTTCTCCTTATAATATTATTTTTACTCATAAAAAATGTATTTCTTGTAACAAAGCAAAATACTACGTTGAGTAGAGCGGGGCAAGAGTCCGTTGGGGCAATGGTCAACCTACACGATGTCGGTTTGTGGAGTTGATAATCTCCATTGTAGCTTTATGGTGCGCACGGTGGTACTCCTGTTGGTGACAGAATTTGAGATGTTGGAAAGGTAAACGTGGTAAGTCCCTTCTCTGCAGATGTCATGTATAAAATATTACGTTTTCAGAGTAACAGCACCCTCTCCTACTTTTAAAATCTTACATCACACAGTTCTTCAGTATATTGATTTCCTTTTACTACGATGTGTTTCTATTTTTGCATTATGAGATGATCATGAGATAAAAATACAATACTTATTCATAATACTTGTTGATAACAAGATTTTGGGGAAGTTACCATATCTTATTCACTGATCCAGAATCTATGTATCACTGGTTCTCCTTGGAACAATTTGGTCGGAATTGATGGGATGGTCCCTCACCCGCTTCAGGAGAGTAAACTCTTTTATTGTTCTCCAAGTGTCCTCACGCAATTTCTAACTTCTCTTGGCAAATTGAAATATCTGAAAAAGGTTTTTTATTTTTTATTTGAAATGTTTTTCTCTCCGCGTTAGATTGTTCTCTTGAATGAAACGAGTCCATTGCTAAAAAAATATTGGTCTGTTCAGTTTTTTTTCCTGAAAGCATATTGAACAATATGTCTCCATCGAATCTCTCGGAGTCAATGGAATTCAATTTTGAAGTAGCAAAATGGGAGTAATATTGATTTATTCGTACAAAGGATTAAAAAAAAAATGTATGTAAGATGACGTTGCTCCACTTTCGGTGTACAGAGTTTCAAATGGGTCTTGAAGTTTGAAGTTTTTGACGATTTTTTTGACATTTTTTCATAAATTAGAGTTCTTTAAAATGTTGCATACATTGGAGAGTTGAACAAAAAACAAAAAAGAATTTGGATGAACGTAGTTGGTCTCAGTTATTGAAAACAAAATTAATAAATCGATACTTTTAGAAATTCAGACTCCCAACATCATCGTTCACGAAGATCCCATTTATGCACACTTCTATGGAAGTTCTGTAACTTGAACCAGTTGGCCAAAAGAGAAAAAGAAGTTACCCCGAAGTACATTCGAGTATTTAAGTTCGTAAACTATTTTAATATTCTAGTCAGTCAAGCGCTTATTACAGTCGTGTTGACGAGAAAGTTAAGAGAAGTCTGCAGTTATCTCATAAAAGAGTTATCGACATTCCGTATTTCAGAGTCGAAGGAATACGAAATGGAGAAGATCTCGGATTGCATCCACAAATGTTGCTGGATCTCTTTCTGCAGTATTCATGAGCGTTTCATTGGACTACTTTTTCTCTTCAAATATGATTTCGTTTAAGGATGGGGTAACTTTAATAAATCATGACTTATCAAGATGAAACAAACATTTAAATTTTCAGACACCAGTTTCATAACGAATCCTTAGTTTAAATCGTTAAAAAATATTTTTAATCTTTTCTTATTCAATTATAAATAAATTTGAGTAATGATAGAACTACGAGGGAGTGTAACCAGTTGTTTTATATATAGCACTGTGAATGGTCACCACGGGTCCGAAAAATCCTATTTCTTGAGAATACTAACTATATAATATTATTTGGTCATTAAACTACTATAAATCAATTGGTTCATTTTTTTGAGAATTATTTGATAAATTTTCTGAACTGTCCGTATTACCTATTTATCATATTTCAACTCATCATATTTTGTGATTCCACTTCGTTGTTTTGTTTTTATTTGGTTTGATGTCCCACTTACAATATTACAATCACCCTCGAATAAATTTTTACGACTTATAAAGTTTATTCGTACAATACGCAATATAACAGTAAGCGTAAATACAAAAAAAATTAATCGTAACTTAGCATTAGGTGTGACGCATCACCCGAGGAAAGTATTTTGTTTATTGTACCTTAAGTTACTCCAGGTAGTTACTGCTTGTCCTTAAGTTACTGCTTGCAGAGGTACGGGATTCTCGGCATTCCTTAATTAAGTGAGGAAGTATCATTCTCCATGAAACAGGAATTTTTGCAAATTTAGTAAATACTCTTTGTTGAAGTATTGATGGGTGGTGCGTAACCCCTGTTGCCATTTGTGTGGGTAGAATTGCGTAGGTCATAAAGTTTGTTTATTGTTTAAGCAATATGATTTGTTCTTGAGACTCAGATATTAACTACATCGTACATTATATTGAAATCAAATAGATGAATGAATTGAAAAAAATATTTTATGTAAAATAATTATATGAGTTAACATTACCACGGAAAAAGATAATGAGTAATTGATAAAGCTTATTATTATCATATTAAAAAACCATTTTCTAAATCTCATATAATTGTGAAAAATATATTATTTCATTTTTCTTCAGGAAGTCTTGACTTTTTCACTGCACATTTGGAATATTAAACAAAAAACTATATATTCTTTGGAATCCACAATAAAAGTATTTTCTAATTAAATAGTTGGGAAAACGTTAATTAAAGATTCCAAAGAAAATGGATGGCTAGATCACACTGGAAAATAATGTTAGAACTTTTTTACCCTAAATAACCTCTATTCTGTTAATTTGATCAAAATCACTAGAGCTTTTCCCGAAAAAAGAAATAAAAACGTATACATACATAATTATACGTATCTAGATGTATTATAACTCGTAGCTAACTTTTTATCTTATCTAGGAATTTTTGTTGAAATTTTTGAATCCGCCTCTGCCTTAGGGCCCTTGATCGCAATTGATGGGATGTTCCCTTTCTTGCTTCCGGAGAGTAAATTAGTTTATTGTCCTCCACGTGGTCATAAGCAGTTTGTACTACTTTTTTGACAATAAATTTATTATTATTATTATTATTATTATTATTAGATGTATCCATACTGTACGTTGATCACTTATTTGTATACAATTGAAGCAGAATAGGAAATATTAAAATTTGTAATGCGATAAAGTTGCATGTTGTACTTATAAAGTTGCATGTACCTGGCGACTACACTCTTGATGATTTTGTAATATTTATTATACACTTGCTGAACTCACCCATTTACCAAAATTTTCCTTTTGCGATAGTTTTCACTCAATTCCACCATATTTGATAAATATTCATCAAATGGTAAAGTTTTGTATATCAGACGAACATTGCATCTCATTGGTTTTTATGTATCAGATATAATTTTCCAGATCATCGCAGAAATCTACGGCAATTAACAAATATCACACTAAAATTATACATAGCGGCAGCACTCAAACATATAACTATGCAATTATGAAACTGTTATAATAGATTTATTTGTAATTTAAGTTGTATTTAATTTCTCAAGTTTAGGGAGCTTTAAAATAAGTAGAAATCAGAGTTCCGATAAAATTTTTTGTAGAACGTTTGAATGCATAGAGTTGGTTTCACGTATAATGGTGATTATTCTATTGATTTCCAAATTTTTATTCCATTTTATCTGTCCACTTTTGCATTAAAATGTATTTTGTTTGTGTAATCCAATATTCCAGCGATTTAATATATTACAACTATGGTTCTAATTAACTTATCACCCTATCAAAACGATTTTCTTCACTAGTCAGAACTCACGAGTTTTGACGAATCATTGATTGTGTTATGAATCTTTCTTTCTGAGAATGAAAAAGAAATTCAATGCGATTACATCTACAGGAATAAGAAAATATTATGAGGAATAATTTTAAGTGTTAAAAGTTGTTTTTAATTGTGTTGTTGTAATTTATTCTTTGGAAGACCTACACATTAATTAAAAGAATTATATGAGGGTGTGTGGAATATGTAACGAAAGTATAATGGAATTAATGTTATAAAATATAATATATGCAATGGTTCGACAGTAATAAAAACAACAAATGGGACCAACAAATGAAAAAAC
This sequence comes from Laupala kohalensis, assembly GCA_002313205.1. Classification (NCBI taxonomy): domain Eukaryota; kingdom Metazoa; phylum Arthropoda; class Insecta; order Orthoptera; family Trigonidiidae; genus Laupala; species Laupala kohalensis. The sequence goes on from NNCF01127820.1 coordinate 10,026, forward strand.
TAATTAACCAACGTTTTTACTACAAAGTGACTATTGTGCATCCAATTCTACGAACTATGTTATACGTGCATGAAAAGGAAACGATTGTGGCATGCACATTATAGCGTCCAAGATACGCAGTATGTGACGGCAACTGAAGAGCAACTGAAATGGATTCAAATAGAGCGTTAGTGGGAGTGTGTGGGAGGGAGGGAAGATGTGTGAATGAAATATTCAGGGAGACCGGTTAGACCGCTTCGTCGCCCCAGAGACGCCCGTCGCGCCGACGCTGTCGTCGAGCCGTTGCCTGCGATGCGATGCGGTGGAGTGCGGCGGGTGTTGAGACTTCCCGACAACCTCCGTTTAAGGCCTTCCAACCCTTCCCTGTTGGTGTCCCAGAGGAGCGACGGAAATGACGCGGAAGCGGCGACAGAGATTCCCTCGCGTCTTGTCGACTTCTTCCGTTCTTGAAGGCGCCTTTGCACTTGCTCTCTTCATTAGATTTCATTAAGTGGAAGTCAGGTTTGTTTGTCCTGGCGATATTGAACTTCTTTGAGGTCGTGTTATTAACTCGTATTCTTATTTCGATTTACGTGGCTACTATTCTGGGTTCATTTCTAATTACAAATCTTAATTATGATTTATGTATTCATGAATTGTGATTTAATTGTAAATTTTGTAGTTTTATATTCTTTGTAACTGACATTTTTAGATAACATTCACATAAAAAGTCTTATTTATTTATGCGTTTTGTATAAGAAAAAATAAACATATTTCTAAATATTTAAAATAATACCAAGCGAAGAAATTAGTTAGTTATATCATCTTATTTAGATGTAAAATCATGAGGTTTTTCAGTTATTGAAGTAGTATAATGTTCATATTTCTTTAATATAAATAGGACCATTGATAATATTGCTTTTTGGCGTTGTTCATCAACGCTTAAGTAGAAACAACGAATATTTCTATATATTTTGATCGTAAAGAAAAAAAATGGAAAACAAAATGGGAAACCGTATTATATCTTCGTTAAAGAGCGATTTACTCACACACACACACACATGCACACACATACTCGTACATAGACACAAAAGAAGTCGTTGGAGGATTGAGATAATTCATTAATTTCTATTGTTGTATGTGAAATGGGATTAGGATGTATTTTATTTTATTTATTACTTAAATTAATGGATGACAGGTTTAATTGCTTGGATGACAATAGGGTCTATTAAAACCAAAATGGACTCATGATTTTTCAATAATTGTAAAGAGGTAGAACAGGATATTCATAACACCATGTTAACAAAAAAAATGAATAGTGAAATTTCCCTACAGAGACTCGATTCATTTACATGGCGATCGTGAGGCGAGCTCACTAACCTCTTCGTGGAGGAACCATTTTGCGGGTAGAGTAATGGATTGCCAACATATTTTAAAATCTATATTGACAGTAATATTCGCGTAAACTCAAAAATTGAAATTGTACTCTCCCATAAGAAGGATTAAGTTCTGTCAATAATATAAAGAATAGATTAAACTCGAGATTTGAGGAATATTTGAGGAAACGATACAGATGATCCATTGCTATCGCTACCTGGGTGTCCTAATACACGACAAGCTTTCATTTAATGAATACATTCAGTACACAATTGAATAGGCCAAAAGAGTGCATTATGGATTACTTAGGACGGGATTGATGAAATTCAATCTCTAAAACAATGATGTGATAAAAACTTTACAAAGGAGCGATTCGACCTATTTTGGTCTATGATTGTGTTATTTGGGGACATCGAGTGGTCTAGCGACAAATCGAGACATGGCTACGAAGAATTCAGAGGTTGTGTCTATTGAAGATGGGAGGTTCCCATAGAAGCGTTTCTACCGATACCTTAGAAGTACTGCATGGTGTGCCACTTATAGATTTATACATCCAAAAAATAAAAAAAAACCTTTTTAAAAATAGGTTTTAGTTTAAGTCATCCACTAAAACGAATAAAGTAAGTTTAGGTTTTCAATGTTAATGCAGTGCCAAATGCTGACATAAATCTCCATACATACTTCACATTAATAGATCCTAATAAAATAAACGTATTCATTATCATCATCGCTGAAAATGATTTAAAGTTTTGTTCAATTATTTGCCATTAAAAAAATTGTCGCGCGAATTATAAAGGAAATACATACGTAGACAAGTACTTACCATCCAGTCACTGTCCAATGAAACTAATTGGTATCTACTTTTATGAACATTGAACTATTAGCATGTACTAGTCAGAGAGCCTTATACTGACGGACGAGTATGTGGATAGGGCGGTAACGATATCTGTGAGCAGAATAAAATAAATAAATAAACTTGAGATAGAATCTCGATTATATCAATATAAAACTCAATTGTAATAACAGTTACGTTGCAGTTAACATCGTAAACAATTGCAAATTTAGAATTCGTAAGATACAAATTTCCTTGTTTTTCAAAAAAGTACTAAAACAAAGTTTATCTAAAAAGAGACGCATTTGCATTCCTAATTCGTCTATAAAATAGAAGACTTATCAGAAGTTGATTTTCTAAGTCTTGACAAAAGTTTATTTTTATTTTTTCCAAATTACAAGAAAACTTGAAGTTTCTTCCATTAGTAATTGATGGTTATAAAAAGGAATATTAAATTAAATTAACTTTACGCGAATAAAAAAATTCAGTTACGTTAACTCAACAACTCTGTCAGATCATATTACTTCCATTTTACTAATTTTACATCTCAAGCGGCTTTGAAGCGTGTGAGGTACAAATAGGAAAGAATTTACAAAAATACATACACATTGATGGTATTATATATTAAAAACACAATACGATAACTCCGAAACTTATTACGATTAATGAAATGTACTATAATAAATGCTAAGAAACTATGCAAGTTAGCAGCTTCATATGACTTATTTCGCTGAGCCAGTTTTTAATCTTAACATAAAATAATTTCGAACTATTAATTTCTGTAATACTTCTTGGCAAAGGTAAAAACATTTCAGTCCTAAAAAGACAAATATTTTGGAAAAAATGATTTCTCTACCGTTTTTTTAATAAATAACTATGGAGTTGTGCTTCTCGTGTTGTTCAGACATGAACTGTTCAGACCCTCTATTACCGCTAATTTTGTAAAATAAGTTTCAGAACTTGATAGTAAATTTTTATTGGCGAAATCCGTAATTGTTTGAAAAGGAGATCGGTATTTTATCTCAGGTTATTAAATTTAATTATTATAAAACGTATTTTCGTGTTACGTGTAGTTTCTTGATATCGTACGTGCCCCCAGAATTCCATATTGTAACGTCGAGTAAATGAAAAAATTGAAAATTTCACTTATATCTTAAAAAATAAAAACTAATTGATTTTTGTAAATGCGAATGTAATTTATTTACATGTTTTTAGGTTAGTTTATTATCGAACAAATACCAATATAATTACGGAGACTTGTTCAGTTGTAGGAATTTAGATTGGTAAAATTTATAGAATTTAAATTCTAAAATAGCGCCGTTCTCGATTAAGTTTCCAGAAAACTACTTATAGAGGTACGATTATGGCTCGCTTTATGGTATGGAATATCGTTTCAAAGCAGAAGTGTTTGTTATATAGAAATTCTCTCGTCCCACATTAATGTCACATTAGTATCATTATTGTCCTCACTATTATCTCTTGCCAGTGAAACAAATGAACAATTACCATAGCGAGATGGGTAAGAGAATTGGAGGGGAAGGAACGCGATATAATTAGCGGGTGCTTATTCAAAAAATTACACACAACCACAAAGAAAAACAGATAATGTTCAGCTTGATATACTATATCTCTTATTAACTAAGTATAAACATTGTATTCGCATGAATCTTGCTATGACTGATGATGCAGTTGTTATATCTAACTAGTCAACATCCCTAAGAGAGTCGTAATTTATTCGCTGTAATGTTGCTAAAAACATCTTATATATGGAATATATGAGAAATCCACTAATAGCATTAGCCAAAATAAACGAAAAACAAACAAACATACAAACAAGTAAAATACAGCTGAAATTAAAACATATAATATTTGATGATAACTTACTGCACGTAATATCGTATGAGTAATCGACATAGTACTTACTACAGCTTGTCTCGTATTGGATTTTGTTAACACACCTAAGAACACAAAGAGTTGATAAAATTATAAAATTGAGGGATCTGACCAATGCTTGCATACGGAACAATGTGTGTGCCCACCGAATAGTGAATTAATTAAATGAGAAAAATTATATAGTGAATTTAATGAGAAAAATAATGAATGTGTTTATTGAACAACAATGATTGCTTTTCAACAACCTCAACGGAAACATTTGAAGTAGTATTGGGAACAATGTCTAAAGATATAAATATAATCAAGTTTAATATTACGGAAATTGTAAAGGACACGACATTACCAGCTTCTTCTAAAGAAGTAGTTTTATAAGTGATAAAGAAATGAATACATTATATTCACTCAAATATCTCACAGGAAACATTTCAGTTTTCGCCTTCGTCAGTCAGGAAGTTACTGAAGAAATTCTTTCTTCCTTTTTCTTCTTGTTCTTTATTGACCGACAGTTAGAAGGAATGAAAGGACAATCAATTAATGGTGGAAATTTTTATTTTAAACTATTAATTGTTGTTGTTTTAATCCTGTAGTTGTAGAAGCTGGTAAAGACCAGATTTAACTTAATCCTGTGTTTTACTTCCATGGTTTTCTAAGTAGAGAGAAAGTTTCTATGACATTAACTTATTATTAATTAACTATTACTAATTATTAATAATTAACTATTACTGACTATTTTTAATTAACTATTATTAATTATTATTATTAATTAACTATTATTAATTATTATTATTAATTAACTATTATTAATTATTATTATTAATTAACTATTATTAATTATTATTATTAATTAACTATTATTAATTATTATTATTAATTAACTATTATTAATTATTATTATTAATTAACTATTATTAATTATTATTATTAATTAACTATTATTAATTATTATTATTAATTAACTATTATTAATTATTATTATTAATTAACTATTATTAATTATTATTATTAATTAACTATTATTAATTATTATTATTAATTAACTATTATTAATTATTATTATTAATTAACTATTATTAATTATTATTATTAATTAACTATTATTAATTATTATTATTAATTAACTATTATTAATTATTATTATTAATTAACTATTATTAATTATTATTATTAATTAACTATTATTAATTATTATTATTAATTAACTATTATTAATTATTATTATTAATTAACTATTATTAATTATTATTATTAATTAACTATTATTAATTATTATTATTAATTAACTATTATTAATTATTATTATTAATTAACTATTATTAATTATTATTATTAATTAACTAATATTAATTATTATTATTAATTAACTAATATTAATTTTTTATTATGAAACTTTTTTTGGGAGGGAATGCCACTGCTTGGAAGTGTGTTGGTTTTCCTTTTTGAATTGTAACTGAATTTGTTTACTTATATTAATTGTACTTAATATGATCGCTAATACACCTTTGAGGCATGTGACTAAATTCAGTTCAGTTCAATATTATCTCTGTGACGGAATCGTTTACGTGCCTTCACCTTTGTCATTCAGTGCAAAGCGCCGTCATTGCCTGTCAACGATGCGTACATCCAGTCGTTCTGAATTGTCTCTCCCCTGTTGCCATTAATTTCTAGTCCAAACGAATGGATAATGAGACATACCTCTTGAAGTTTCACTGAACTGTTGTCGCTCTGTCCTCTGTTCTTTTGACAGAATCCTTTGTTTGAAATCGACGAATAAAAATAAAACTCATTTCCATTTACGGTCACCTCTTCTCCTTTGGTGTCAAAGTGTTCGCAATCATCTGACACTCACGTGCAACCGTATACAATTACCTTTCTTTTTCTCTTTTCTATTCTCGTATATTACCTTTTAACCACAGACTCATGTATTTTTTTCATCCAAATATTACAGGAACGGTAGAATAAAATTACGGAAATAGAAATTACTTGAGAAAAGTATTTCAAAAACTGTAATCTAAAAAATAACTTTATTATTTTCAAGATTCATGTTTATTTTAAATATATTTAAATATATCAAATTAAGGGTGAATATTCCCCAGATACTTAAATTTTATTTTGTAATAGTACTTTTCAACGGTTTTTTTTCCAGGGGACTTACATCTAGTAAGTACGTGTTTGGCGAACACGGGGCCCCGAGCTGAGTCTGGCATTGCTCCCACTTACTTGTGCCATGCTCCTTCCTTTCTCTTTTCTGACCTCCCTTGGTCACCTCTTGTTCTTTTCGATCCCGACGCTATTAGGGCTAGGGTATCTTTCATTTTCCTCTTTCCTCTTCTTTAAAAAAAATGTTTATAGTAAAGTGTTTTTAGATATGTTGGACTTTGTGTTTTGAGTTGTAATGCAGGAGGGTTTTTAGTGGGTATGGCTAAGTCTTTCGGCGAGTCCCACACGCGGGGAGAGTCATGTTGGCTCTCCCTGGTGCGTAACTGCATTTTCCCTACCTGTACAAGTTTTAAGGGCTCTAATGACCTCGCTGTTGACGAGCCCTAAAGCCCCACAAAAAACAACAACAAAAAAAACAACGATTTTTTTACCATTTTTATGTGCTTTATTTATTTCAGTATTAAATAAAACCGAGGTGTACGTCAACAGTATCACATTGATATCGGAGGTAATTCATTCCCAATTAAATGATGTAATAACGTAGACTATGGTCCTCGTGGCGAAAGAATGGTAACGAAATGTAACCAATGGAGTGACGTCGTTGTATGTCTGCTGCACTAGCGTAGCTTCACCCATTCAATACGGCATACAGTGGCACCCTATCAGAGGTTGCTATAACCGATGAAAAAGCTAACTTGAGGCTACCTCCTCACGGCCAATTGAAGCCCTCAGTCCGTCACAATTGGTATATCAATTACTGCCAGTTCTACAAATCTATTGATGTAGGTGGCAGCGTCCGAACGTAAGACTCTCTAAGAATCTGCTGATACGAGTAAATTGCCACAGTATCTATAGACAGACACGAAGAGTCGGCAACCTCGCAATACTGGTATTGACTCCTCGACTTTCACGTGGTCCTTAGGTTCCTGCCTCGTTGCTTTTCTTTTGCTGCGAGCACTGTATATCTCGATTTTGTGACACGTTTTTCCAAAGTTTGTGAGAGTTGTGTGGTTCACCTGAATTTGTCCCCTGATAGCTTAGACGGCAAAAGCAGTGACCCGGCAAATCTCGGACTATGACGAAGAGTGTGTGACATAATTGTAACTCGGTGACGAGGTCGATTAACATATCGTTAGGATGAGGAACTCTCGTAACAATGTACTCTGCTATATTGAGGCAAAATTTTGGTTACAATTTACCGGAAGAAGACTCGAGCTGAGACGAAATGTTTTTATAAAACACAAACTCTATCTCAACCCATGGAATTAAATCACATGCAAAATTGAATGTAACAAACCTTCTATATGATAATGTAAATGTTCGCTTTAATTTTAACAAGACTACTCTATTGACCCTTTGGGCATTTTTAAGGCCTGCTATGGGCCAGTTTTGTTTTGACTTCACTTTATTGACCTGAACAATACGTCAGATATAACTTTCCCCAGCTGCTAACAGTAGAAAATTACCTAATAGAAGTTTAAAATAAAATCGAAAATTACAAATTATATATAAAAGAAAAAATTGGAAGAATGGAACTTTATTACTGGAATAAATGTTTAGTGCAATAATTAGTGCAAAAATGATGATGGAAATTTTTTATTGGTGTTCTTATAAAATGTATAATTATAATATTGTACGATTCAAGAATGATCGCAAAAATATTAATTACTACATTTCAACCTTTAACACGACGAGCTTTCCATTGAAAAGGAAAAGTTTTTGGTGTTAATGCAGTTTTATTATTGGTAAAATATCATATGCTTTATTTTCGATATCCAAGTTTATATTTTAATATTACTACTTTCGTATTCACTTTTAATACCTCTGTGAGTATTTTTTTCTTTGTGCAATAGTTTTAGATGGAAAGTGTGCGATGTCATGTGAATTACCATTGAAATTAGGAGTATATTGAGGAAATCTGAAACAGTAAATTGGTTTGTTAGCAGAAACACCCGAAGTAAAAATTGACTTAAAACACGAATTATTTAAAAAAATATAATTTTTAAGTGCTAATTTATTACTGAAACTTTATTCATGAAAACTGTAATTGAAGTTAATGCGTTATTTATGTATATGAAGGTCTTAAATTGCAGTTTCAAGAAATTAGTTTTAAATAAATTTACAGTAGATGGAGGGGCACTCCCTGATATTTTTCTTCTAATCAAATAATAATAATAATTTTATTTCCAGAATCACATTTTCAAAAGAAGATTTAGTTTAAACTTCTAGGAATACTGACAAATATACAGTTGTAGGTCAGTTACAACAATAAATTATAATTGTATGGCAACAAAAAAATAATGAGTCCGTATCACCAGTAAATTTCTTTGCAGTCAACATGCCTCTATCTGTGGCGTCTGCTTGGAAATTTACTTCAGTATTAGGCTAATTATCAAAACCATAATTTCTTGAATAAAATACCGATAAAGAGTAACTACAAGATACATTTAAATTAATTAATTTGTTTAGAGTAACTAAGAATAACATTAATTTGTGGTGTGAGAAAAACAAACAAATAAAATCTTACTTCTATGCAACTTATGTGTATAAATAAAATATAGATATAAACGTGCTTACATTCGCTGATGCAATAATGAGATGACAATTCAAGTCAAAATAATGTATAATAAAATCCTTGATCTATTCCTGACATATGGTTAGCATGGCGGATTTGCATGAAACAGCTACATTACAAGCATTGTCAGACGAGTCGAAATTTGTTAGGACTCAAGTAGTCAGTTCACAAGCTTTTCATGTAAATGAGTCAAGTTGATGTAATTTTTTAAGTATTATCTGTTGACGCAAAAAATGGAAGAAGAGAAAGTCATCAACACACCTTTTAATTCTCTAAAGTACGATACTTCATTTGTGTTATTTGTTCTTGCCGGTTATGGAACTTTCTGGGTAAAAAAGTTGGGCATTAATGTATATGATGATTATGTTTGTAATCGTCCAGAAGAAGGTCACAAGTCATAGTTAATTTATTTATTTATATTGGTTATTTTTGCGATTAAAGCTCAGAATACCAGGCCTTATCGTGATAAATATATAAGTAATTTAAAATGGTTTTTAAAAATTAGATATATTTGTCCCTGGTCAGGCTAGAACCCTGGTTAGCGCACTATAACACCTCTGTTCTCAAATATCGGCACATCTATAACAACGCAAAGCCGACTGTGTACTTATTTTTAGTATTTACTATCAACATTTTCTAACCCTTTCAGAATTCGGTTAGGTGAATTTCTAAGCAAAAATCTAATATTGATTTTGGAACTATAAATTCAGCAACTTTTATTATCATGAGAACTTGTTGAGTTAGCCCTGAACATCACTTCTTCGATAAATAAGAGAGAAAGTGTGATAATATAGTTTATCCGCGTCTCGGGAGCCAATAACATTCGTTAGAGTGTTCAGTTAATATCATTTGTAACTTCGAGCGCCGAACTCATAGAACGTCTTCAGGTTCTGAGCAAAAGCCTCGCAGCAACGATAATTTCCTTCCATCGAATGCTGCCTCTGGTGCGTTGTGAAATAAAGTGAGGTCTGAGGAAAGATTGGATAAGGGTAATGGGATAAGCTAAAAAGGAAGGATTATCCACCAATAAGGGAGAGCTTTGTAAATGGAACTCAGTAATATTTGATCTTGTACCGTATCAATGGGAGTGAAATCCGAAAAGATGTGGTCTTAATTTCATCTTATGGAATAGAGATCGTTTTAAATTGTCGATATCGTTTTAAAGCAGGGTTCACGAAACGTTTTGCGAAGAGGGACACATTGGGAACTTGAGTAAGTTTCGGCGGACCTTGAAAAAATATTTGTAAATATTAGTTTTATTCAAAACTGAAATTTAATGAACTTGTTTTCGCCAAATATGATAATTGTAGTATTTAATGTACTGTATCTTGATGAAATATGAGTTGGGATGAATTGTGAACTTCAAGACAATTATATTGTGTATCTTCCAATATTCAAGTCTACTGGAAAGGCCGTTAAAATTTTGATTTTAACTTTCAACGTGTTATATTATTTTTTCTGACCAAAACCCCGTAATAATGATAGGAATTTAGATAAGTCGTAAAAAAGTTATATAGTTTCCACGCAGTAAATTGGTCGTTGCAAATAGAACAATGTAATTGTATTTTGTAAGAAAATTTAAGATCTTTAATTTCCTTTTTGAGCGATAACTTTTACGAGTTTTTGAGATACTCAGTTTATATTCAATCGCGTGGAAGTAGGGATAGATCATTGATAGAGAGTATAGAGAGTAGAACTGAAAACTTGACAATCAGGTTAAAAATCCCGTTCACATCGCGAGAGATTTCTCTTCTTATCTCAGCATTTTGACAGTCTCAAGGCTACTATGCCTGCTTTAAAGTACTACTACTATTTATTCTGGGATTAGAGTGACTGTTGGCCAAATAATATCTTCGAATCGAGGCCACGAATTCGCGGTGCCGCGAGAACTATATCGTCAAGAAAAGAAATAAAAGACTGAGGAAGATGCGAACTTAAAATGCTCTTATGATATGTGGTTTATGACAATGTGAAGTGGTAAATTTATCGAAGAACAAATTTTACAATTGTCACGACTGTTATTCCTCCATTCACTTCTTACATTTGAATTATTTCAATCCTAAATGAAAATCATTCAAATGAGTGTAATGGAAGCAAACTTTCGTTGTAATGCTAGTGTGTGAATCCGTGGCGTAGAGCGGCTGTGGGGTGTCTGCTCGTGGGTGTGCCTCTGAATACCACGGGTGCTGGAGTCAGCGGCGGGCGTGGAACATTCACAGCTGCAGAGGAACGTAAACCGCAGAGGAGTATTGGGGAATTGGCCGTGTGTAATGCTAGGGGGCGAAATGACAAGAGGAGGAATGTTCCCATGTGCGTTGTATAATTTTCTTTTTTTTCTGATAACAATTACTCGCTTCTGTCATATGTAAAAAATAATTCAAATTAGGTGTCTGACAATTGAACTTTTTGAAACGATTTCGAGGACGAATACGTGTTGCGAGATTTATGGCGATAGGTATGTTTTTTAATTTAGTGATAAAGAAGCTCTTTTATTTATTTTCTTGAAAAAAGTATTTTGAATGAAGTTAAAACACACTACAAGATAACTTTCGTAGAGGTAGTTTATATTTTTACTGTCCCGAATTAGTCCAGGGATTTTTAGATGGAAAGTTTTGCAGGATAGATGATTTTTCGTACCCTTACGCCTTTCGGAAGCTAAACACGAATTTGAGGTTTGCCAACAAAAATTTTGACTGAGAAATCCTTTTTTTGACAAAAATAGTGAAAAGTTTCGACTTATGCATAGTTCCTTTTTTCAAAATAACTATTTTTCGGCAAACATTATGAAAACTATGATACATCTTCGCAATTTTTGTCAAAAAAAAGGGATTTTCCAGTTCAAATTCTTGTTGACAAACCTCAGATTGGGGTTCAACAACCCATAAAACGTATGTGTTCGAAAAATCATTTCTCCTGCAAAACTTTCCACCTAGATTCATTTTTACTGCCCAGATTCCTGTACTTAACTTATTAGCAAGAAAATATAATTTAGATAATAATTTTCAATACAATAGTAACCACCATTGTCTTTATTTTCTCAGATTTAGATTTTTTACACAACTCATATTTTAAACAGAGATATTATTTAATCTCCTTTTAAAATATTGTATTATAACTCTATATGTTTTTTAGAAGTCCTTGTTAGTGCATTAAATTTATTAGATCACAATCACATTAGATTAAACACAATAATTTGTGTGTATAATTTAAATTTATTTAAGTATATAGACTAGTCTAAAACAAAATTGTTCTTTTGCTCCGAAAATAGACGCACATTTCTTAGTCTGTGTCGATTTTTATTTTTTAGTCAATAATTGTTATGTGATGTGTTTTATGACATGTTATTATATAGATTGAATTTTGAATTTAATTCTTTTGTGCTAATGCCTCATGTCATAAGGCAAGTTGATTGCATTACTCAATTGGTTATAGAAAGAAAACAGGAATCCTCCCCCCAAAGAAACTAAAACTAAAACATGAGGTATACCTTAAATTCTTTCTAATGTAATACGTAAAGCAATAAAATGTTCCATGAGTTAATATCGTGGTAAATAAACCAATATACTAGGATGCCCTAAAGGATGGTGAACAATCACAATTCATACCAATGCACAAACATTTTAGAAGGGTTCCATTTCTGTATGGAAGTCTTCTAATGAACCCATAATGGGTTTATGTTGCAGGACAACTTTGATTGATTGGTGGGTTTGGCTGTTGATGCATTGTTAGCTCAACTAAGTGGCTGGTAATCCTTGTGGTTGGCTGAACGGCATACATTAGCGTCATGATGTGTAATAAATTATGTGGATGACTAGTCATAGTAATTTAATTATTGAGGGAAGTGGTATGTATTACGAGTTGACAACCAATATTAAGTAGAACGTAGAGATAGATATGATTCGTACCACAGTGGAACAAATTATACATTATGTTATTATATTTTTTGAGAAGAGTGTTGGAATTAGAGGGAACACTGTATCTTTAAGATAAGCTGTAATCCATAATTATGTTGTATATCATAGTTATTAACGAGTAGGTATACTCATAAAAATGAGGTGGTTGTGGCCTGTGCTATTGATGAACTAAATAAAAATATCGTTCTCCTTTTCACCCCAACAAACATATTTACTGACACATTTAATTCATGCCTTAAAATATTTATTATAATTTATTATTTAATTTTTATTGTTTTTGTTGGAATATTTTTATTTCCCTTTTTAGAACTCCGCTGACTTCTATTTCTTTACACTTACGCGGAGACACGGTCGTCCCAATCCATCTACAGTACATAGAAAAAAATATTAAGCATATTAATTCTAATTCTAACATTAACAAACCTATTAGAATTTTTGATGGAGAAAAACTGAACTATTTTGAGATTTACGCAGTCTTTGTTTAAGTATTCCGTTTGGAGAACAATAGGCAATGGGCATAGTCCCACGTCTACGGTCTCGGCAGAAGGGGGAAATGATGTTGTCAGGTAGCATCAACGTTTGCTTAGATGTTGAGGCACGAGCTAATATCCTCGTCACCTCACGGGGAATCAGACATATTTTTGGTTCTAAGTCGCAATGATTCATACTCCTATTGAACGTACATTTCAGTCTAGCTGGCATAAGTAATTGTGGTATAATGGAAATATACTCTTATACCTGCATTGGTGGAATTATGTATTGTCTCTCCAACTCAAAAACACTTCTAATGTATGCTTTATCTAAAGTCGTTGGTCTAAAACAATACAAAATGGGATAACTACCCTTTACTAACGTAGTACTCGGAAGAAATATATGTATAATAATTTTAAAATATTTCGTTCGCATATATGTTTATTTTCTTTGAACACAGAACGTATTTTTTTTCTATTCATTAATTACGTACATATAAAGTCTTGCGATATATTTAAACTGTGTACTTGTATACTTCTACACTTCTAAAAAACCGATAATCACTGTTATCTTGTTAAAAGCAGTGTGGCGTAAAATCAATACAAAGACCTTTTCGTATGACCAATAATTATACAGAAATCCAGCTTGCTCCAGTTAATGTAAATACCTTTACATTTTCGATAATAACTTGTTGGTCCCCAATAAATTTACTGAACATTGATTTCGTTTCATTCAGGTAGTAGGTATTTGGAAATCGAAAACAAAGGATCATACTGAGTATAAAGAGGTCTCACATTGTTGCAAATTTCAGTTTTCTTCATTTCAGTCTGCAGAGCAAAGTTGCGAGGAGTGACAAATGAGTGTTAAATATTATAAATACTATGTTACTTATTGGTCACTTACTATCACAACCAAATCACAAAAGGAAATAATGTATACGCACTTGATTCTTTGTATCCAAAAATTAACACGACACAACAATATTTTCCACTCTATCTCAATTGTAACTATGTACACCAATAAAAAAACAAGAAATTCGATATAAACCGAATTATTGGTACAGTACATGTAGACATGATGGACATTCCGAAAATGTGCTTAATCTGTCTATCATAATCATGCAGAAATTTAAGACATACCTGAATAAAATATCACTATTCCATTCATTTTAACAATGTAAAAAGTCATCTTGAAAAATTCAGTTTTAAATATCATACAAACTATTTATATATCTTGATTTTACATTTTTTGAACTTTTTCAATTTTTTAAATAATATTTGTTTACTTCTTTCACAATAAATAATTTATGATATTTTACAAAGAAATAATGTATGATATTTTACAAAGAAAGGAAGAAAACGTCCTTTTTCGTCCTCTTACATTCAGTTCGCACTGTGAAGCTAGTAACGATGTTTTTTATTGTTAAAAACCATAGAAATGTGTTAAAGAGGAAGTTGAAATGTATTCTTTTCAATTTCGCGTTCGCTGGTTGATTCACTAGTTAAGCGACCTCAAGAACGATTAGTGAGAAACTCTTAACATGCTTTTCGGCGTTGGGAGTGTGATTCTGGCTACATCTCATTTCAAAACCTCTCTTAAATTAAAAAAAAAACGCTCTAAGAAAAGGGGAGCAGACAATTTAAAAAAAGATAGGCAAGTTCTGGAAGAAGGGGTGCGTTAGTGTAGATGAGAAGATAGTGGAGTAGTAGTGGGTAGTGAAGGGAAGTGATACGAGGGAAATGCGTGATTTAGAAAGCGAAGGAAGGGAAATGTAAAGTGAAGTGCACGAAAGGGGTAAATCGTATGTCCAAGTCATCAGCGCAATAAAATGTGCAATAAGTTTTTATCAATTTTTTAGATGTTTAGGGTAAAATGTTTTATATTTAATACTTTAATATTAGTTTAACCATATAGTTTAATGACTTTTTTAACAATTTTTAATTTCAGTTGTCTGTGATATGTATTTTTGTTTTTTTACTGTATTTTCTTATATTCTGCCACCGGATAAGATCTGCCCTTTTGCAGTTAGTAATAATAATAATTATTATTAATAATACATCTTAACCCTCCGTGTATCATCACTTCTATGCTCTGCTCTTTGTAGATTCCGAGATACAGAGCATCAGAAGGTGACATATTTTATTTAATATTATATTTAGATGGATGAAAAAAGGAATAAAGTTAACTACTTTCTTCGTAAAACATAACCCTTTCTATGTTTTCCCCGATTCGTTATAATGTAACTTTTTTCGTCATTGCACATTTCTGGGAAGCGACTTGTGCGTAAGACATTGTACCAATAATTCAATTTGTATCGAATTTCTAGTTTTTAAAAATAATGTGTGTATATCTGTACAACTGAGATACGATCGTGGAAGAAGAAGGAGAGAGTGAACGGCATGTTCGCTCAAATAGCGAGTCGTTTGGTGAACGCTGAAGAACCAAGATATAGTTGCTCACTGAGTCTTGGCCAACGTGAGTTATTCCTCTATGAGAATCAGAGTAGAACTGGCCATAGGGGGATTAGGTGGATGAGCCTATTGAGCGAAACATGGCGTTATGGGCGGTGAGTCAGCCACCAGGTTTCAGTGAGAACGTATGCGCGCAGATCTGCGTCAGGGTCGGCAAGGCTGAATCGTGAAGGAAGATATACGCAGGTGTGGACTATCTAGAAGCGTAAAATACCCCATAGTACTCGTAGATTGAAGGGAACAGTTGACGTTTTAATTATACTTTGTACTAAGAATTCTTTTGGGGGTTTATTTATTTGCCATTCATATCAAGGGGATTTCTTGTAACTGTTATTATTACGATTTTTGTGGGTAAGCTAATTATTGAATGCATATAATAAAGTTCATGTACATTATTTTGTTTTGTAATTGGAAGGTTAAAGTGACCGATATGTAAATAGAGTCACAATTTGTGGAAACTCATGATTGCTTTTCTTCGAGCATCAAGGGATTCAACACATGCGTGGGTAGCACATAAACACTAGTGGCGTGCCGCCTAACCCGTCACTGGACACAGCAAAGGCAAACCCTCACCCATGGTACGTCAACGCGTCAGTGGCGCAGCACACCGACGGTGTGGCGGCACAACGCAAAGGTGCAGTCACCCGACGACCCTCCGTTGAAAGACTCCCTGTGATTAGCCGCACTCTCATCTCACCTGGCGCTAATGAAGCGAGCCGCGATTCCACCGACCTCGCTCTCTGTGTCCTCTTCTAATCACGTGTGCACGCAGAAAAGAGAGGCTCTCTACCATGTGGTTAAGCGCAACAACTTAGTCGAGGGGTTGGAGAAAATGTCAGTCTCGGGGATTTGCCCTCCGATTGTCTGTTTTAATAAATAACGTTGAAATTAATTCACATCCATGTGGTAGAAAAATACTTTCCCTTCTAGGGAATAATTTTATGAAGTACACATTCTCGTTTCTACACGTTTTAAGTTCCTCTAGATAGACAACATTTTTATCGGAACATATGAACGTCGTAAATTTCTAGAAGACCGATTTATTTACAGTGAATTTTAACAAATATGTCACTTCTCTGAAACTTACAGAAACTAAAATTGTTTGAAATGATTTCGTAGTAATGTGCACAACGATATGTTCCAATACAATTAAATAAATCTTGTTTTGATTAATTTTGATTTAAATGTAGTTTCGCATCTTCACAAAGGTTATTAACTGTTAATACAAGAAGCATGTAATATACAATTTTATTTTTTCGAACAGTCCTCTCACACTCGAAACAAGAGTCCCCACTACACTCGTACTGATGAACAAGAGGGGAAGGGAGGATGTACCCCATCTCATCCCGGTCATGAGACATGGGTGCCATTCGACCTCACTTAGCTGTCGACTGTTCGCTGGCGTTGAATGATATCAGTCACTTTATTGTCATAGCTGTGTATAATAAATTGGTGGCTCATTGAAATCCTGCACCGAGGTCTGCCACAGCGCCTGAAATTTGACGTATTTCGAGATGAGTACAATGGGATTTGAATGAAATGGATGTAGATGTGACGGAAGAGGGGGAAAGCGGGTGCCTCGGTCCTTTTTATCAGACAGAATATCTGTGAAGGATGTCTTGTAAATGTGAAGGACGAATATATTTTATCTATACTATTGAGAAAAAGGGTAGAACCTCTCGTTAATTGTAATTATCTTCTAAAGAAATTAGAATTTTTTTAACGATAGATCATACAGATAAAAGATTACAAAGATAGATATTCCACAAATAATTTTGAATAGTAAGTTAGAAAAAGTGACGAAACTATTTTTACATAGCACAAGTAAAAAAATACTACAAATTTAAATCCAACACTTTACAAATACATAGTAAAATTAGTTCTTTGGTAAGTTTGCATAAAAATCAAATGATTTATATCTGCTGAATAAGTGTCCTCTCGTAAATAATTTGTGTTTGGACTAATAATGGGTTCTCTTATACGTTATTTATTTGAGCAGAATATTTAGTGATCAGGAACGTCGTACAAGTGGAAATAATGGAAAGAGTTTTATCTCATCTCATAATAGTTTATCATTTTTCTCAATAGAGTGCTCTCAACTCTCTCCCTCTTTCTAGTCTCAAATCTGCTTCGGTAGCGTTCACCTAATGAGGAATTAAGATCTGTAAGAAGAATCCCTCTGTACTTCTCGCCGGTCACTGCATTATAGATTGGAGCACATTTAGATAAATGAAAGCGCCTTAATTTGATCACCCTTATACGAGAGAGGTTGAAGTATGTGCTGCGCTGTCACAGCTTTGATGAATCAATGGTTTAACAAGTTTTGAGATTGACGCATCAAAAGGAAAGCGTACATGTATATTTCGTTAATAGGTACGAACGAGGGACTTGGAAAAACTGAAAGGGGAGAGTTTGATATAACTTCTTTGAGGACTGACAGTCGACTTTCATTGATAAGCTCGCGGTTTGGAATATCGTGCGATCGATTACTAGCCGGGCGGATTTTCGCCTCTGTATTGAATTAGACCTATATTTCAGAGGGTAGATATTTTGCCCGAAGGTTTTCGTGAATTCCTCGTTTTATCCGAGGTTGTATCAAAGTACATCTCAGAAAAGCTGTATCAACATAAGATGATATCCATTTCCTTCCCCCAATACCCAATGTTGGTTGAAAAGAAAAGTCGAAATATAAAAAAAAAATTCACCATGTTTCTAAATCACAGATGAAGATAAATTTTATTTGTTTAAAATCTATGAGTGTTTTATTTTGATTGGGGCTTTAGGGCTCGTCAACATGAAGGTCATTAGAGCCCTAATTTATGAATGTTAGAAAGTATTTTGTAAAGTTGGTATCACTAAAAGGGTGTTAAATGTAATTATTTTACCTCTACATTTCGTGGTAATAATGTTGCAAGAGGGTGGGGTTAACCATTTTTATTAACACCTCAAATTAAACTTAAAGTTATGAGCAAAGTTAGCTGTTTATGTTGTGTAAACGATATAAACGAACCAGCTAATAATTAACTTCGTGTGTGTACAGATACTTATTTTACTTATCATCATGATATTTCAATGAAGAACCAGCGTTCGCTTGCAGATATCTATGCTTTCCAGTTTACGAGTTTCCGTGAGAGGGCGTGTGTCGATCTCGAGAAAGGTGGTGTAATCGGAGGGAGATGCGCTAACGTTAATGAAATGGACACCGCGCAATCTTGTGCAGATGTCGCAACATTCCGTGACTCGAAGCGCTGTACTTCAAGTTTATGGATCCCAGCTTCTCTCTCTCGCTATGGAGCCAGTCCCAGAGGTTGTGTAATGTGGGACAAGAGAAGATATTCGCTCAAGTTGCGAATGTAGCGACCTTTCAAAAGGAGGTCGAATATTCATATCGGTGAACTTGATTACTGCCACTTTTTCATCGGTATTTGTACAATTTCGTCCTTTTTCTCATTTAACTCATTACGCATTAAAAACTCTGTTCATATCATAATCATAAACGACTGAGAGAGCAGAACTCAGAGTTCTATAAAACTTTTATGTGCGTCACAAGCTCCTTTCTACCTCCTGTGATAGAACTAAGATTCTCAAGAGACTTATTCGAGCAAAGTAATAAAACATTTCAATCCTTCAACGCCTCATAAAGATCATTTGTGTAGAGTTTTATAGTTAGTCTGCGTCAAGCAAAATTATATAGTACTTGGAGATCACCTTGTTGAAGGTGAGTTTTCTGGACCATTTCATTGCATCCACTAGATTAATCCTGTTTCTTCCACGTAACGTATCTTAACTTCTGTATGTAAAACTCTCACAACATCACTTCTAAAAGTAAAGAAAATGTTACATTTTGAAACAAAATATTAACAGAAAATAAGGTCAATGAAAAAGATAAGCTCACTTTAAAATTTGAGTTATGAGTTCAAAAATTAAGCGAAGTTAAAGAAATTGCCGGTTTACATCACGAGAGGTTGTACGGAAATGTTTTGGGAATAAAATGTAAAAACACTTTATCAATTATTTACTTTATTTACTCTTAAATAATTTTCGCCACATCGATATATATATATATATATATATATATATATATATATATATATATATATATATATATATATATATATATATATATATATATANATCATTCTCTTTTTGGAATTAAAATATTTTTTCGTTGTCGATAAGCTTGTTGTCCCATCATCATTTGTACATATCGTGTTTCACCAAGCAAACCCGTACGATCAATTCCATCAAACCTTCAATCACAGAGTGGTAATGAATTAAAATAGAATTAGCCTATAGTATCCAATGGTGCATTTACGAGCGAAGGAAATCGGAATGATTAAACCTAATCTACTCGGGTGTTATGAGTGGATAAGGTTTTGGTAAATAGACCTCTCTTAAGAATATATTATGCGCGGAGAGGCTTAATATACTTCGTAATCTGTGATACAGCTCAGTGAACTTAACCTTTTGGTGGAAGGATTATCGAGTTATTTAACCGTCCAGGGTCGATAGAGGTACATACTGTCCTCTTTTGACGGTCGCTTATCCCACATCTTTCCCCTTTTCAAACTTCAGAGTTCATTCTTAACATTACTTACCGCTTCCTATTATTATTTGAAACATTTAGAGTTGAAAGAATGGAATACAATGAATGAAGTGAAAATTATAACAGCAATTTCGGACATCACAGAACTTTCATTCAGTGAGGGACGCGATTTCCCGTGATAATTTACCCTCGTAGTATATATTTATGGTTCTCCAACCTGGAAGTCAATAAATCTACTCCATTAAAGGTCCATCAAGTCAGAGCATATTCCTTGAAGTTTGACGAGATTCATCTCAATCACAAAAAAAAAAAAAAAAATAAAAAAAAATTACATTGTCACTTCAGTATTTCTTATTTCAATTTCCTTCAGTGATAACACTATGTACGTTCATGAGAATTGACTATTTTCAAAAAGTCAAATTCCGCTACAAGCAGAGCACTCGTCAGACTATTCTAGACATGGCCATAATAGTATATTTCTTGTAGATTTTTTAAATTTTAAAGTAGTTGAAGAAATTTCCGCTATCACATTTACGTACTTTTGAGTAGTTGACGTAATTCTGAGTTGACATTGATGGAATCGCCATCTGTGATTGATTTCTATAACTCAGTGATTCCCAAAGTGTGCGCCGCCGCTCCCCGGGGGGCCGCGGTGCTGTCATAAGGGTGCCGCGAAATATTCCATTAAACAATTCGGTAATTTTCTTGGAATTTCCAATTCTCGAATTTTTGCGCCAACAATCGTGTATGCTTACAAAATTCCAAGAATTTAGCAACTTTCGAGTCTTTCATTGTTTTCTTTCCAATCCGCATCTTTTGAAACGGGTGGGGAGCTAGCCGCTAAGCGTACGTTGCGCAGTAAAAAGTCGGATTTCAGTTCATTCGTTGTCACCATTTCAGTGCTCGCATTAGTTTTTGTTTGTTGGACTAAAGACTAACTTAATAGTGTGGTGGTTAAGTTAATTTTCAAAAATTATTTTTCTGATCACCCTAAAAATGGACAAATTCTTATTAAACTTGAATAATAAAGATAGTGCTAAATCTAGAGAGGACGTTCCACAAACAAGTGGCAAGGGTTCCGAAATGCGAAAAAGTCGTAAATATGAAGACAGTTATTTGGATTTTGGCTTTACTTCAATAAACGAAAATGATAAAGAGAGACCACAGTGTGTATTGTGTATGAAAGTTTTGGCACCAGAATGTATGCTTCCAAGTAAGTTAAAACGACATTTAGAAACCAACCATTCTAACTTTGTTGGTAAACCTCGCGACTTTTTTACCAAAAAGTTAATTGAATTAAAACAACAAAAAGGCAGCATTTATAAACACGTGTCAATACCAAATAATGCTTTGCTAGCATCATACAAAGTTGCATATAGAGTTGCTAAGTGTAAAAAGGCCCATACCATCGTAGAGCAACTCATTCTACCGGCTGCTGTAGATTTAGTGAACATTATGATTGGCGAGTCGGCGGGGAAACTGCTTTCAAAAGTCCCTTTGTCTAACAATACCATTAGTCGCAGAATTCAGCACATGGGGGAGGATCTCAATATACAATTAATTGAAAAATTAAAAGGAAGTGAATTTGGATTGCAACTCGATGAGGCCACAGATAATAATAAGGACGCACACTTGATTTGTTACGTACGGTTCTTAGATGGTAATTCAATCGTTGAGGACCTTCTCTTTTGTAAAAGTATTACTGGAAGTACAAAGGCTCAGGATTTGTTCGAGATCCTGAATATATTTATGGTTGAAAATAATTTAGAATGGACAAAGTGCGTTGGTGTTTGTACTGACGGTGGTCGTTCGATGTCCGGCTCTTATGGAGGATTGCAGGCGCTTATTCGAAACAAAGCTCCAGATTCAGTTTGGACCCATTGCATCATTCACAGAGAAGCACTTGCATCAAAGTATATGAGTCCTCCACTAAATATAGTTTTAGAACGTGTGGTAAATATAGTAAACTATATAAAAATTCGGCCACTGAAAGCAAGATTTTTTTAAAAAATGTGTGAAGATATGGGAGCTGAATACACATCTTTGTTGTACTACTGCCACTCACGATGGCTCTCTCGCGGGGGTGTATTGTCTCGTACGTTCCAATTACGGCAAGAAATATACGCTTTCCTTGAAGAAGAAAAACATGAGTATGCCAAACACTTTGTGGAAACAGACTTTTTGATTAAACTCGCATGCCTATGTGATATTTTTGAAAAGTTGAATGCGTTGAATTCCTCCTTACAAGGACGCAATATGCACATTTTAAAGCAAACAGAAAAAATTTCAGCTTTCAGAAAAAAATTACAGCTATGGAAAATAAAAATTAATGAAGAGTGTATCAGTGATTATTTTCCCTTGTTGCATCAGTTTGTAACCTCCGATGAAATTAATTTGTCTTGCAATATAAAATCCATTTTTGTTGATCACCTATCAGATCTTATAAAAAAAGTTCGAAAAATACTTTGAAGCAGATAATGATAAATTTACATGGATTCAAGACCCATTTAGAGTCAAGGCTCCATCAGAATTTACTTCTTTAGAAGAAGAATCTCTTATTGACTTGTCTTGCGATAATACTTTAAAGTTAAAATTTGGTAGCATGGAACTTTCTGATTTTTGGATATCAGTAAAAGAGGAATATCCACTGCTTACTGGTAAAGCTCTACGAATAATAATTCCATTTGCAACATCCTATTTGTGCGAAGCTGGGTTTTCGGCGGTCGCGGTAATAAAAAGTAAATATCTCTCGAAAATTAATGTTGAACAAGAAATGAGGGTTGTCATATCCAATTTTATTCCGAGATTTGAGAAGTTATGTAATGAACATCAAGCCCATCCATCCCATTAATAATTTTAATAATTTTAATCATCAATGGACGTTCAATAAGTTGTTTGTGAATTTAAAATTCGTGTTTAATTTATTTTTCAACTAACCTAACCACATGGTGGTTGTTCAGTCTCAATATGGATATTACCGAAACAGTTGAAATTAGATATTTTATATTATCCCAAGGAAAATAGTAAGTATTGGTTTACAATTTTTCGCTGTTAAATGGGTAATCGTTTTTGAAAAGGAAAGTTTTCCAATTTTTCAAGAAAGTCAGAAATTTAGTAAAAAAATCTGATGTATTAAGGGCGCCGCGGAAAAAAATCCGATTATTTAGGGAGCCGCAAACCGAAAAAGATTGGGAACCTCTGCTATAACTCTTAACAGCCCACCTTATTCAAGGCAATAATACATTTAAATTAAAAAAGGGTACTAATTGGCTCCTGAGTTACGGGTTCACACGAGACGACCTTGCGTGACCAAAGAGCCTGCTGTTGGCCGTCACTGATCAAAGAGTAACATCGTTCGTAAAAGGCCCGGGTTTTTCTCCTATTTTTGTCAGGGTGGTGGCTGATTTTCCTTGGGCGGGAATGTCATTAATACCTTTGTTTTATTAATCTCGAATTTTTATTGCACAGTTACCTACAATTTATTTTGAATAATTAGTGGATAAGAGTACGTATTTGTTAAATAATATTTTATAAATATTAAATCCGCCACTGTCCTTGTATCCTTGATTGGAATTGATGGGATGTTCCCTTGCTTGTTTCCGGTTTGTAAGAGTGTAACTTAGTTTAGTACCCCGCCCTACATGGTCATACGCAGTTTGCAATTGTTTTTTTGACAAAGTTTATTATTATTTAAAAAAAAGGAAATCGTAATGAGGAGAGAAGATTAAGAGCTTATGAACAAGGACAAACATGGGCACTTGGTTTATATCTTGATCCTTTTTAGATGTTTACAGATCATTCAAATTATATTAAAAATGCAGAACATAAGACATACTATTGTGTGTTCCGATAATTCGACGTACAGTATATTTATTTTTAACTGCTTGCCTAGCTCTGAAGTGCGATTAATATGATGAAATACGCGGCAATAATGATTGATATCATTATTAAGGTACGTGTGAATTACCGGTCGCAGCACTGTTTCGATCAATGCAGGTATTTCGTAGCACGAATGCACGTAGACGAAATTGAATTTTCCTGATGCCCTCCGTCCCATCCGACGTACCTGACATCGAGTACGTCGGAAGAATCCTTGGGAAGTAAAATATCACATTTATAGGAGAATAACACGTATAAGAGTGAATAGATTAACATATTTTATAAGTTATGATACGATCGAGAGATGCTAGAGACAGAAGTAGTTGACAAACTATTTGGTTCTAGCAGGTGAAAATGAGTTCAAAAGCATCCTGTTTTCGGGTGGTGTGTAGCAAGTTCCGCTGTATATAGGAATTCGATTTTAAACTAGGTCATGCTGTTTTCTCTGCGGAAATCTCCCGCCAACCATGTTTCACTGCAGACGTGATATCGTGAAGAACGGCGAGAGAATTGTCCAAACATTTCGGTGAATTACGCAATATTCTTTTATCTCTATCATTCTTCAATTCCCTATTATTCCTTCTCATTTAGTACTGCAATGCCTCATTTATCACACCGTAAATTAAATCCGTCTCATTCTCTTTCTCTTTCATTCCCTGTCCTTCATCACCTTAATCACTTACTCTTTCATCTTCGTTCCTCTCCGATGACAGAGCCCTCTAGAGGAGGATGGTGTGCAGCGAACACACAGTCGCCGAGGGGAATTTCCCGTCGTTATTCCGCGGGAAAAAATGGAGCTGGGCCCCAAAGAGTTGACGAGCTGACAGACGGTGCAAATGGCGGACGAGTGCAAAAGGGCGCTCACAGAAAGTCTCTGCATGACACGTCCCTCACGGCAGTTGAAGTGAAGTACGTGAGCTAAACACAGGAATGGGAACGCCAATTTTTGCGTCCGCGAACCATGCGCTCTTAGGGAGGCAAACATTAAATACGAGTACATTCTTCGGTCACACCCGGGGTCGAAACTTACGATATTACTTTTCCCTCTAATATTAATTTCTTTCTTTTGTATTTATATGTCTATCTATCTATCTATCTATCATATGGAAAACCTTAAAGATAAAAAGACATTGTACCATATACTACTGTAACGTCGGCGCCAGGACATGCCATCAATTTGTGAAATATTAATATTTCTTTGTATTTTCCAAGCCGGATGCTTTTAAGAATATTACAATAAGTGGCCGGTCAGCGCTAAGACGGACGTGCGACGAGCTTTTCCGTGTGGTGGTATTGTTCGAAAGAACACCTTTCATTTTTAAGGAAAGTACGTACAAGTGTATTCGGAGAATGCAGCCGGCGACGTGGACCCACTGGAATTTAGGTGTACCTGAAGAAAGGACGACTTCTACGAAATAATGAATGAAGTACGGGCCGAATTTAGAACAACGAAAAGGATGTTTGCGAAGCGCCTAGGTGACGCTCATAGCGGTTCGCCCTCTACGACGCAG